>JASDQU010682063.1:11223-21563 GCA_032191745.1 Picea mariana
ACCTTCATTTTCAACCCAAACGTAATACCAAGAATATAATTCTTAATTGCTCTTCAGTGTCGGCAAAGAGGTTGCAGTCCAAACATTAGTTATACAGTAGATACCATTGATCACTCACATAGCACTATAGCCCTTCCATATCCAACCATATTATGGTCTCACACATGACTAGCTCTATGGATTTTCATTTTTATAGAAGGAGTATGTCTCCTAAATTAACCCGTCTATGATCCCATAACCAATCATAACACAATATACAACTGACAATCTATATAAATGCATTCTAGCATCAATAGCAGCTACATACTCTAGGTCTTTGGCCATTATATATTGATTTAAATCTTGAAAAATTAACTGAGGGAATTTATTACCTCATTTCCCTTCAACATAGAAGCAACAAATGCATACCTGGATGGTTTTTATCAACCTACTTGATGCTACATGTTCAACTGGTATTCATAGAATCTCACAGACTTCCTCCTTCATCATTTTGATCACCATTCCTACCACTCTCATGGGTGTCCACATAGATGGAAATCATAAGCAATAGTAATATCCACATCTTTAACCATGATATATCATTTTTCCTTAATACATAATCCATCATTAGTCATACTCAATTTCCATAACATCATTATTTCATAATAACAGACTATTATAAGTTTACAAGCATGTTATATGCATATCCAAGCATATGCATATGTACAATTACACATCCATATGCACCAAGCATTCATTATCAAGATGCCTACTAATGCATATTCATTTTAACTTCCTTGTATGCCTCATGCACTCTAGTGGATTCCTGTTTAAATTCACTTATTTATTTATTTATTTATGTTGTAGTTGGTTGTCCTTGAATTCCTTCAGATGTTTTTTGTCTTGTGTGCTCCCATTCTTCTCCTCTGCACTCTTGTTCCCTAGTCTGAATACTTTCTAGTCAAGTTTCACTTGGTCATTCTGCAATCCAACCGATGTACTCAATTTGCAGCAACTTCTTTTGGGTATTCATATCCAACTTTACCTTTAGAAAACATTTCATCACCCTTTCACATGTATACCATTCCCAATGGAAGTCTATTTTCATTCAGTGACACTTTTCAAGTGAAAGAGMATTCATTTTTCTATCTYCAATTTCTCCGCATTGGCATCCTTCTTCCACTGTGAACTCTAATATYAGAATTGGATTTCTTTCATTGAGTACTTTTAGACAAGTATCTAAGTCATATCTAATAAATCCTTCCTTGGAACTCATATGCTTGACACATAGAGATTATTCACACACAACCTCTTAAGCTCTTTGTTTTCTTCCACCTCAAGCTTGCAACTATCTACACGTTTCTACCTTCAAGGCTATGGAGCCTTAATTTTCCCTTCTATGCCCATCAATGAAACTTTTAACCTGCTAGCTTCATGTCTTATGTGAGGATTCTTGCCTTTGTTGTACCTGCAATTTATTCAGATCTTGTAGTTGTTGACTAATACTTTTGTTCCACTATTCTTGAGTTCTTTATCCACTTTTCATTACTTTCCTTGTAGTTATTTTTTTCCTCAACCAGCTTCTACAAGCTCTTTCATGCTTCCATGACTATGATATCCAACCCTAGACTCGAATTGATCCAATTAAATCTCTAATCCTACCAAATATGAAAGCAACCATTTTTGTTAGAATTATACATATCGTAAAAAAAATTCAATTAAATTTACATGTACTTTTTCTGCTCAGTTCATGAAGAATTATATCACAGTTATCCAAATTAGAATAATTCCAATTCATTCTCCTTTAAATCAGTTTTCCAATGACTATACCCTTTACCCAATCTAATATTTGAGTTGAACGTTATGGCTTCCTGAAAAATCACTTTCAACCCCTTTTCCTTTGTTTTGCAATAGGATCTTGTCGAAATATTCCACAACTCCTTTAACTGGTATAGAATTCTAATTCTGCACAGGCATTCCTTCAAACCACTTTCCATGTGACCACGGCTTGAAACCACAGGCTCATTAACTCTTTAGCACCTTCCTTTGTATTCTTCTACACAGGAGCTTGTTCAAACAGAATGTATGAGGGCTTGGTTAATTCTAGGCTCTTCACGCCTATAATTGACCCCTTTACCTCATCATGAGACTAGCATTGGGACCAAGTCCTATGGAATTTAGACTTCATCTATTCTCCCTTTTCAATCTTCCAACTTCATCTGGAGTAAACTTCATAGAAACCCTTCTATTAGCTCCACTAGAAGATTGGAAGGTCGAGATTTAATATCTCATTTCACTAGACGATCCCACCCCATCTGGAAGCTTCAACGATATCAACGATCGTGACTTAATTAGGAACTGGGATGGAAAGTCCTTAATTAGTTCGGGACTTCGACGCTCCAGGACTCCGGAACATTACAATTCTCAAGTCGTTCAACTCCCCCGGCGTGATACCCATCGAAGCTCTTACCCTATCCTTCCATTGTTAAATCGAATGGTCATGAGAACTCCTGGAGGGTCTTAGATCAACAGATCGTGTGAATTAGTTACTTCGAGAATTTGGGAAATTGTCCCTCATGAGTTGCTCAAATCCTTTGGATTTATATCGAAGTGGTCATAAAGTGACGATGATCTCTTACCATCGGTTAACCCCTCCTCTTACGTTATCCTTCCACTAGATTAATCCAACGTCTAGGACTTAATCAAGCATTGGGATGGATGATTCTTAATTAGTTCGGGACTTCGGTGCTCTGGGACTCCGGGACATTTCAACTCTTGATTTTTTCCACTTCCCCGGAGTGATATCTACCAAAGTACTTACGCCATCCTTCCACTGCTTGATCTAATGGTTGAGAAAGGTTTTTGTCTTGGATCTACTCTTCTATTGGTCTATGGGATTATTTATGGTTTATTCGGATTCTACTTTACCATCCTAGATTGACCCTATTTCAAATTTGATAAGCTTCCCAACAAAAACCCTTTAAAACTATCATCCCCTCTGGTAACACAGAAGGAAACGCAGCAAATAGAGTGTACTACACCATCTCACCTGAGATAGCTCTATGGGTGGTTGCAATACTTAGGTGTTTGCAACCTAGGATTGAGCGTATATTTGTGGTTGTGCACTGTAACCTTTATTCATTCAGTCTAACATCTAACCATAACTGTCATTCTATGCATGCATGTGGAATAGCAGATCTACTTGGTTCTTCATTTATTTAGCATTCATCAATTAATCAGACACAAAGATGCATACATTCATTCACATAACACAGGTTTTACCGTGGTTCACCCCCTCCTGGGCTACGTCCACAAAGATCTGGCTCTCAATATTTTATTATAGTTTAGAATTATACAACGTCGCGCGTGGTTAAAATCTTAGTTCTCCCCCTTTTCCACAGGCTCCTCGATCCCTGCGAGGCTGACTAGATCACACCAAGCTCCTCAGCCTGCAATCTAACCCTCGAGATTGAGTTACTCACTATTCCCCTAGCTCATCAGTTTAATGACTCATATGGTCTTTACAACTCTCTCTCTCTCTCTCTGACTGTCTGTGTCCCCTTCTCCCTGTCTCTCTGTCATCCCTCTTTCTCATCTAAGTACTACTTATTTATATCCTTGTCTCACCATCCATTACAATGAATTACAAAAACCCTAACCCTAGTGTCGTTAGGTCTTCCTTGCATGCGCACCTCGCATGCTTCTCTTACATGTAATTATTTTCCTTCCAGTTATCTTTTCCTTCTTGCATGCTTCTCCTCCAAAAATATCCTTTCTTCCTAACTCGGCCTACATCCAACAAGCCCCCAACACTGACATGTGGCTCATCCTAAGCCAACTAAACCTTGTGCACTTCTTCGATCTCTCCTACAAGAACCTGGAACTTCTATGTGAGTTCCTTTGCTTTTGTTTGAAACTGCACGGTCTTCTCCTTGAGTGCGTCCAATACCTGCACTGCAATCTCGTCGTTGATAATATTTTTGCACTCTGCCTGATTTTGTGCCATGTTATTCTTTGTGTCTTCCACCTGCACAATGACCTTTGTTGCCCGCTCTTGGATTGGTTCCATTTGAGCTTGGCGCTCCTTCTTCTATGTTTGCGCGGCTATGAGTTATGCCTACAGCTTCTTCAAATCATGCGCTACTTTGATGCGCTCAATGATCGACATTGTCTTCTGCCTCTACTTAGGGTCCTGGATAGCTGTGTTTATCCTCTCCTCTTCCTGGTCCCACTGTTGGACCAGTTGATCCTCCTCCAGATTCATCCATAGTTGTGTTGCTTTATCAAACAAGTCGGAAGTTGCGCTGAATTTTCGCTCCATCTCCTCTATCTATGTTGTTTCTTCCTACTTCCTATTCTCCTTCACCTATGGGGGAGTGGTAGGTATCAAGTGTTCCCACATGTGCTCGATCTCCTTTCTGTATTGATCGATTGTCTGCAAAATCTGATCAATCTTCTATGTCACTGTGAGCTCTGTTGTCTGCACACTCTTCAGAATTTTCTCATAGGCTACCGCCAGTCCATGCTCAATCCTATCCACACAATATTTATCATCTTTGGTATCGAGCTTGACCTGCTCGAGCACCAATTCCAAATATTCCCAGATGTCCCTTATCTACTGCAATTCCACTACGTTCGTGGGTGCGCGAGA
Organism: Picea mariana; assembly: GCA_032191745.1. Lineage (NCBI taxonomy): Eukaryota > Viridiplantae > Streptophyta > Pinopsida > Pinales > Pinaceae > Picea > Picea mariana. The sequence continues at coordinate 15,854 of JASDQU010682063.1, forward strand.
CTGTACCTCTTGCGCGACGCTGACTTGGAGTTTAGACAAGGCCTTGGTTGGTAATTGTTTCATTACCAACTCTATTTGGGCCAAATCCTTCAAGGGTGTCTGTTCCACAATTTCATCCATGTGCAACATGCTAGGTGTAACATGAAACGTCGAGCTTAGTTGTGTTTTCATATGGATTCTATCTTGTCACTCAATCCAACCTTGGCTCCTGTCTATGATTCTGTTAGGACTGGTTCTATACCTCTGTCGGCCCTCTGTGTTTCTCTGATTTGATCGAGGAGCTACCTCATGTCTTCCATCTCATCCTGCATATTATCCCTTTGGCATTGAGCTTCGTCAAAATATTTCGTTGTTCGATCCTGAAACATCTTGGCCATGAGGTCTGCTTCGACTTCCATGATCGTGTATTCTGGTGGCGTTTTGTGCACCTTATATTTCTTGCGTGCACCCCTTGTTTTTATGACTCACCTCTTGGTATGGGCTTGCTCATGTTGAGTATCAATTGTTGTGGTCCCTTGTGTTGTCTCAATTTTTTTTTCATGTTCCTATGGTACATGGGTGTTGTTGTTCTTCCCTGCTTGGGTTCCTTTCTTGGACACACCCTCTTTATTCTGTTGTATCAGGTTCGGACTTGTCCTTGGCTTCTTGGGAATCGTTTTATCTTTTGCATGTGTATGTTCCTACCCTACCTCTACCTCTTATCTACATGCATCTATTGATTCAGGACTGGAATCCTCCAGTCATCGTTCCAATCCTTGATGGCCATTTCTATGTCCTCCTCCTTGATGCAGTACCATAGTTGTATCCATTGGTTATTGGGATTCTTTCGTGCTTGGATCCACATAGTATTCCTGGTCGCTTTGAAATTGGCTATGCCCTGATATTGTGCGACCACTTCTAGTGTAATCTTCCACGTGTTGGCGATGCTTTTCTACAAGTTGTTGTAATATCCTTCGAACATGCATGCATTCGCCCTTTTGTTCTTGGGGTCTGAAGTGCTCCCCAGCGATAGGTATCATGTTGCGTGGCAAGGATTGGATCTTGCAGAAAAGACTGAATACTTAGGCTCCTTCCATATAACCAAGGCGATCAGGACGAGTATCCATGAATAGTGAAATTATTTCCCCAGGTTCTGTGTGTCCTTGCAATCTTCCAAGAACATATTCAACAAGTATGGGGACCAGCGGAGTGTGTTGCCCTCTGCACACTGTGTTGCAGTTGCGATGACCCTGGCAAGGACTTCCTCCTTGTGGCATTTCCTGAGTAACTTGTATGCCATAATTTTTCTGGCCATCCTTGTTTTTGTGTCTCTAATGTGCTCAATTATGATTCCACACGACCCTCTTTCTGTACCGTACGTTTTCTTCATTTCCTCGGCTAGTACCTTCTCCTTCATCTTTTCATCAAGGAACTGCACGGGTGTCTCCCCCCATGTTGGCAACCCTTTTATGTATGCAATGAGATCCATGTCTATCAAGACAAGTTGTTCAAGCCACAAGTATAATCCATGGGTAACTGCCATCAATTTCTTGACGTAATTGTTTGCGTCTCGACCCCTCCCAAAGTGAGGCATGTCCAACAAGCCTAGAATCTCAGTTTTGGCCAGTCTGGTTGGTTAATTGGTTCACCAAAGGGCCCTAAGCCCACAATTTCCAGGTAAACTTGCTTGGAAAACTCTGGAAACTTTTCCATGTCCGTCACATCGTAATCTGAGTAACGCAATTTCTCCACATGGCCTAACATGTTTCCCATGACACGTACGCCATCCSAAATGTGCGAAAAKAMTATGGTTGTGGTGGCCTGCTTTCACGGTGATCTTTCTACTAGTTGTTTTCCCTTCCGTTGTGGTGGTTGACTCGAGGTTCCAGCCTCCATTGTTCTCTCTTTTTCATACTCCTCTACTCGATCGGTCACATATTCCACTGTGCCCTCATGTGGTTGTTTCAGCGTGGTTGTGGGTGACCTTTCTGGCACTGTCATTTATGCTTGGTTCGGGACCGTCCCATTGACTCTCGAGGCTTCTTCTAGTTTTTTGGGTTGCGAATGATTGTCTGGGTCCTCATCCTGCTAGCTTTGTCCTATTTCCAACATATCAATGTCCATGCCCACTGGTGTTGTCTGTTGGGTTTTCTCCACTACTGGTGTGGGGCTTCCTGGTTCCATGATGGGTGACAGGATTTCGTCCACATTGATGATTTTCGGAGGTTGAGGTGGTTTTTGTTTGCTTCCCTCTGACTGCTGAGGTGATTCGATATTGCTTCAAGGTCGTCTGTAGGTCTAGCTCGGCGCTTCTAGTTTGGGTCGTGCCATGGTGGTAAGGGTATTCTCTACCGAGCTTAGTTGGCTCTGTGACTTCTGCATATTCGCTCTCTACTCTGTGTACTCTTCTCTCTGTGTGTTTCTCAATTTCACAATAACCCTTTCAATCCTAGCGTGCTTCCCTTATATAGAAATCGGGTGAAACTTCTCAGAGATGTTATCCAACTTACGTTTTGAATGCACTGTCGATTCCCGCATACTTACCATTCAATTCCCTTGTGTCGCTAGTTGGCGCAATTAATGTGGTGTCCCGTCAATCGTTCTTATCATTCAATTTTTATAGTTGTCGTCCTCTAGCACTTATTTGTCATACCTGCCATTTCTGATGCTTCCGTCTTTTAGTGACTGTTGGTCCTTTCTCTGTTGTGCTAGCGTTTTTGAGTGCATGTTTTCATTCTCTTTTCGGTGCACTGTGCCTTTGTTGCTATCTTTTGATGTCTAACGCAGAAACCCCTCTATTTGTTTTTTGTTTTTTTAAGTACTAGGAGGTCAATTGTCCCTATACAGTTTCAGTCGACTCCCATTGATCATCTCTCAAATTTTTGTTCTTCCTAGATCCTTCAACTGTATATCTCCCCCGTCTGTGTCAGTGTTTACTTTGTATGGTCCTAACCAATGCATTCTGAGTTTTCATGGGTGCTAAAGAGATTTACTGGCATACACCAAGACTAAGTCTCCTTCCTTGAAATTTTTCCTCTTGATATGTCTATCATGCCAAGCTTTGTCCCTTTCTTTCTATATTTCTTGGTGAAACCCTACTAGAATTATATCTTCCTCTATGATCATCAGTTGATTTAGCCTTTCTTGTACTGCGCCTCACTCTGTCATGTTTGTAATTGCTGCTACACACATACTAGGTACCAAAAACTCTAATGGCACCATTGTTTCTTGTCCATACACCAATATGAACGGTGTCTGCCCTTTCAACTTTTTAGATGTGTCTTGTATGCCCATAGTACTGCTAGTATCTTCAATTCCCAATCGTCCCTATTCACATTGCAGATCTTTGTCATTGCATTCTCGAGGATTTTGTTAAAGGCTTCCACTGTTCCATTTGCTTGAGGATGATATGGTGTACTSTTTTGATGATAAACTTCAAACTCCTCATTCATAACCTTAATAGTGTTGTTAATGAAGTGATTTCCTAGGTCACTCATCAAAATCCTTGGGCAACCAAATCTAGTGATCACTTGCTCAAATAGGAAGTGTGTTGTTGTCTCTGTGTTGCAATATTTTACTGGTGTTGCTTCTGCCCTTCTTGTTAAGTATTTTTTCACAGTAATAATGTACCTCGCTCCTGACCTTTTTTGGGTGGGTTAATTGGTCCCACAAAATCTATTGCCCATTTATCAAATACTTGCAAGGTTACTTGTGGTCTGAGGGGCATCTTGTCCCTTCTATTTAGTTTACCGACCCTCTGACATACATCACATTTCTGGCAGTAGTCCTTTGAGTCTCTGTGAACATTCATCCACCATAGTCCTGCGTGCAATACCTTCTACATGGTATCTTTGCCTGCATAATTTCCTATTGCTATTCCCTCATGGGATTCTGCTAAAATCCTTGGTATTTCATGTTCTAGTACACATATTCTCAAGATGTTATCTGCACCCATTTTGTATAAGTGTCATGCAATCAATTGGTAGTCTGCAGCCTTGACGACCAGAGTTTTCTTCAGTGCAGTGTTAAATTCCTGTGGTGCAGTCCTTGTACTCAAGTATTGGATGATGTTTGTGAAGTATTCATCGGCTATCTGGACTGAAAATAGTTTTGCATCAGGAAATTTGTCCTCTATATTCGTAGGTTCCTCCCCATTAGTGATCCTCAACAAGTGATTAGGTCCAGTGTTCAACTTCCCTAGTTTGACTATCACTTCAAAGTCAAATTCTGGAACAGAAATAACCATCTACAAATTCTCCCCCCTAACATTGGCTTGTTCACAAGGTATTTGAGTGTTGAATGGTTTGTGAACATCTTGAAATATTTCCCCAATAAATAATGCATGAACTTCTAAATCACATAGACCATAGATAAGCCTTCTCTTTGTGTGGTGTTGTAATTTTTCTCTGATTCTGACAGTTTTCTACTAGTGAATGCTATAGGATGGTCCAATTATCCTGCTCCTGGCTGTGCCATAATAGCTCTAAGTGTTATGGCTAATGCATATACATGGATGTGGAATGTATTTCCCCAATCAGGGAATACTAGTATTGGTGCAGTTACCATCTTCTCTTTCAGGGTGTCCAATCCACAATGACAGTCCTCATTCCACTGAAACTTGTTGTCTTTTCTTAGAAATTTCTCCATTGGCACAGTGATCTACGCATACCCCTTTATAAAATTCCTATAGTATCATGTGTGTCCCAATGTTTCTCTCAAATGGTAGACTATTTTTTGGTGGTGGTAGATTAACAATTGTTGCAATCTTGGTAGGATCTACTAGTAAGCCTTGCTTGCCTACTATATGGACCAATAGTATCCCAAAAGGTGTTCTGAAGATGCACTTATTGATATTTAATGATATCTGACACTGCCTGCATCTTTCTAACATCATCCTCAACACTCCTACATGGTCTTTCAACAGACTATATATTGTCCAATCGTCCAGATATACCTCTAGAAACTAGTGGATGAATTTCTTGAATGCATTTATGACTACTCTAGAAAATATTGTTGGTGCATTCTTCAATCCAAACGGCATGATTGTATACTAGTAGGATCACCATTCTGTGGAAAAATTTGTCTTGTATCTGTCTTCTGATGCTATATTGATCTAATGGTATCTTGAGAATCCATTGGTGAATGAATAGGCTTCATGCCCTCCTACACCCTCCTACATTCTCCAACACCTCATATGTGAGAAGAGTAGGGAACGGGTCATGTAGGCATGCATCATTCAACTTCCTCAATTCATCACATATTCTTATACACCCTTATTTCTTCTCATGAACTACCATCGGGCTTACCCATTTTGATTCCTCTATAGGTTCTATGATTCCAGCCTCCAACATCCTATCAATCTCAGCTTTGACTTTTTTCTTATATATCGGGTTTAGTCTGTATGGTCGTTGTTTGATCAGTCTTGCCTCAGCTCGGAGCGTTATCTTCATTTTTCCTAGCTCTCCTGTTATTCCTTTCATTTCTATGAACGTTGTTGGGAACAAGTCATTGTACTCGTATAGTAACTATGTTATGCTTTCCATTGTTTGCTCATCCTAGTAGTCTCCAATGCTGGCCATTTTGGGGTTCCCAGTTGTCCTAATGTTGACTTTCTTCACCTTGATAGGTGCATCAATTACTTTTGATTCCAGTGGTGGACCTTCCACTTATATTTCATATTCAACTTCCTCAATATGAATATCGCGCGGGTCATCTTCATCTGGTGCTTCTT
>JASDQU010682064.1:2694-22368 GCA_032191745.1 Picea mariana
CAACCACTTGTCTATAGCATCTGCGTCTATATGACCTTCAAATATAGGAATATCAAAGTTTATGTGTAACTTGAAGGGGGCGGCACCTCTGTTCGAAGAAGATGCATCGCCTATTGGTAGTCGCTGAAGGATTTGCGTGAAACTATCCATCATCTCGTTCCTCTGTTGCGTGAGGGCTTCCTTAATAAAAAGTTCGACAGGATCTCCTTTCTCGTCATCTTTCTTTTCTCCTGCCATGGGAGGTCACTTGGGCATGTGAGAGCTTCTGTCCTTAAGAGAAACAAACTCGAGACCCAACTCTTTATAGTCCGACCTCATTGGGGACATGCATTAAGACGACAAGGAGCAGACCGCTCTGATACCACTGATCTGGATTTTATGAGCATAAAGAAATGAATACAGATTATTAACAGGTTCTTAACACAAAATAACAAACATACAATAAAACTGGTTTTCTATTCAATAACGAAATAAGCTGAAACTGCAAAATGCAGTGGAAACAAGCTTGCTGGAATGGTGGCGGCTTATCTCTGAGAAGAGATGTGACGGCAGTGCGCATTCACTAGAAGCCGATTACAATGAGGCTCTAAAGGCCCTTTTTACAATAAGCAAGAATTCCAAAAACCCTAGTCATCCAAAAACCTAACCCTAGGAGATGAAACGCCAAAAGTCATGTGGGCCCCGTTTGGGTAAGCTAGTACATCAACTTCCCGGGGTCGTAACTTTTGCATACGATCTCCGTTTTAGGCATGTGATAGACCGTTGGAAAGGTATCATTGAGGAGATTAATTTTGGGTTTCAATCATGCCTTAATATATCATTGAGGAGCTTGATACCGAAAATCCTTCATTTAGGCCCTCAAAATGGCCTGGGAAGTAAAAACTACTAAAAATAGTAAATTGTCAAAAATGTCAGAAAACTGTTTTGAGCCAGTTAGAAAAGGTGGGTGGCCACCAATATCCATCTAGATCACTCATGGGGGACATGCAGTGAAAAACAATCAAGAGAAACCTACTCTGATACCACTGATCCAGATTATTTTTGAGAAAGAAATGAAAGCATATATATTACAATGAAATACACATAAATATTTCCAGAAACAGAGAAATATAGTAATACATGATTTCCATTAATGAAATAAATATACATAGACTGTAAAAATACAGAGTGAAAGACTCGCTATAATGGTGGCATATTATCTCTAAGAAGATATGTGATGGCTACTCACATTTGCAAGAATATGATTGTTACAATGAGGCTCGAAAGGCCTTTTTAACATAAGGAAAATCTAACACCCTAACCCCAGAAGATGAAAATCCAAAAGGTTTGTGGGCCCCAATCGGGGTAGTTGATACGTCAACTTATCGAGGGTGTAACATTTGCATACGATCTCCATTTGGGGAATTTGATACACCATTGGAAAGGTCTAGTCAAGAATAACACATTCTTATTGGCCCATAAAGTTCCTTTGGCAATCCATTAGGGCCTCAAAACGACCTCAAACGTCTGGGACCTGAAAAACTATCAAAAAATTGTCGAGGTGGTGTTGATGGGTCCTAAATCCCTTTAACTCAACAACAGGAACCAAACCCACCACCGAGCCGCAATTAGACTTTGTAGAGTTTAATGGTCAAATGGTTCTCTAGATCTTGCGATTCGATCGAAGTAATCAATGAGCTTTACGTTTTCTTATGAAGGCTCTCTCTTTCAGTTTGGACGTTCTCTTTTTTTTTTATTTTCTCTTAGGTATGACTGATATAAGATAAATCTAGTATAAACCAACCAACTGACAAAGTGGGAACAAACTAAATGACTGGAGAAGAGGATGAGATTGGTATAACCCTTTACTCTAGCGTGTAGGCAATGATCATCTACCACATGCCTAGTACTAATACATTAACCATGTGAATATTACAATTACTGACTGAAATATAAATTATCATAAGAAAACATGCATGTGATAAACGATGGAAAATCAAATAATTCACTCAACTCTAATCATCAATCACATAATAACACAAAGATTCATTTTCATCATTAAAGAAAGAACTGTAAAACATTGCATCATATAACTTATCAATAGATTTAATATCTCTTACTCGTTACTACATCTATTCATGATATGGAATAGGAAATGTTTCTTCTCCACATCCAATCATACATGCATTTGATGAAAACATAAACTTGTCTCTGGTCCAGAAGGACTTCTCAATTAAAGGCAACTCCAAAATATTTCTTAACAAAACCAAAAATGAGAGTTTCTTGCAACAACCATTGAACTTGAACTAATTGGTTGATGCTCTTATTTATAACATAAAATTCACTAAAAATAGCCACTAAAGTGAAGATAAGTAAACAAAATTCACCACATGGCGTTCTCTCCTATCCTTTTTCTAATATTCATCTCAAGATATCACTTAAGAGGATGACTCTTCTCGTACTCTGACCACCTGATAAATAGATCCTCACATGTGTTGGCATATGAGAATCTATTTTATTCCATCGTGGCCGAGAAAACCTCTCTTATCTCCCCTACTCGTGCTCGATACTTGATTAAATTGGTACTTAACTATTACAGCACAGCCCGAGCTTTGATCCGATTCTCCATAAAATTTCACACCTGTCCCAGCTTGGTGTCTGTCATCTTTGCTATTTCTTTGGCCCATGATGAGTCTTGCATGGCATGTGAATTGACTATGTCACGCAAGTCAACAAAGTAATCCGGTGTGCCAAATTCGGGGAGTCTAATGTTTTTCATTACCCGATTGATCTTGATCTAGATTTTCTCACACTTGGCCCATTTTTCTTAAATTTCTCGGTGGGGTTCCTGGGACATTTTAGCCCAATACTCGACCAATTTCCTTATGGGATCGATGCTCCTTTCTATTAGCACCCGGATGTCGTGCTCTTCGGCATGATCTCGACTCTTTTGCACTGTGCTGATATATTCAATTTTGTCTGCGGCTTATTGCGCTTTCTTGTACCACCTCTCCATATATTTTCATATCACAAGTGCCATGAGGGTGTCTTCCTGGAGCTTGGCTATCCTTGTAGTGAATAGGTGTCGTTCATCTATAAAATTACTGTAGGCATCTTTGAATTCGTTCCTTAGGTACATCGCAGCTTGTGTGGTGTCTTGGTAATACTTTTCCAGGTGGCGCAAATGTTTCAATTCCTTTAAAGCAGAGACCAAATCCTTTTCATCCATTTTAGCTTTGTCCGGGGTGGCATCTGTGATTTCCCTCCCTGTGTCGATAAGTTCTGACATTTTAGCATGTTCTGTGTTAATAAAGTTTTCCTTAGTAGTAATGAATATGGATCGATTTAGAGTGATCCTCCTTTTCTTGGTGGTTCTGTAGATGATAGCCTTCCTTTTCCAATCATACGAGATGGAATGTATGTTGGATACTTCATCCATGGGTTCAGGGATTTGGTGATCTCCCCAGGTGAGTGTATTCCCCAGACTCTTGATGGTATATACTTGATCAAGACTAGGTTCTTGAGTTTTCTCCCTATTCTCTGAAGGCCCGACTTTTGTCTATCACTCATCAGGGGCTTGAGTACCGATTAAAATTGAGACATTGGGGGCATGCCTGGTACTTGTATTTCTGGTGCATTAGGCAGCTTGGTGTCTAGGTCTCTCTCGAATCCTTTCTCGTTCTGTGGAAGCCCCTGAAATTGAATGCCGGAAACAAGGGAAGATGTCTTCTCTGGTCTATTTTATTTCTCGATATGCATAGGGGTCACATGAGATATTTATGGGCTCTCATCATCATCATAAATATTTATCATCTCTCTTAAAGGGTTTGATGCAGTGGTCCTCCCAGATGCTCTAGCTATCTTTGACTCAACTGAAACACTTGTCGGCGATCCCGCCAATGACGTTGTGAATTCAAGGTCGTCTAACCTGGTAATTTCATCAATGTCTATGAATTCAGAGCCACTTCTATCTAGGTTATCTGTAGGGGATCTTGTCATTTCTGAGAGGTTTGGGTCATCTCACAACTAATCAAGAACTCTCTAATATCATTGTAGCATGAGCAATCCCCTTTCCCATGCGTCCTGTGGCATAGGGAATCCTCTTTCTTGAGTTGGGGCTGCCTAAGGGGAATTTACTGCTTCGACCGTTGTCATTTATTCTCTGGCCCTAAGGGCCTATTGAGCTGATTGTTCCAAGCTCATGTATTTGAACTTGTTCATATTAGAGTCATCCATCCTTGGAATGAATTCATCCCAATCCTGAGCATGTTTTGTGAATACCTCGTCTTCAAATTTTTCACGGGCGTATGGCTAGCAGGACGACACTTGAGATGCATGTTTCAAGACTAGAACCTTTGGGTCATGTTTGTGGAAATGGTCGGTTTGGAATTGAATCTCTAATTGACTTAGTCCTTCCTTATTGGCTTGAGTGGTGTCTTTTACTAGGTAGAAACCTATATGGAATCCATAAGTTATAAATGCTTGCTTCTTATCTTTCACCAGGGTAGTGTTGTAACCTTGCAGGATGGTCTGGTAGCATATTTCCCCCACAACAATCCGGTTGAGGACATGCATAGGTAAAAGGTGTGGTGCTCCGGTGGCTCTACAAACCATGATGTAGGTATCACACTCATCTAGATACCAATGACCAATCTTTTCTATCATCATTTTGGCCACAGCCGATAGTCTCAGAAACCCTTTCTTGAAAAGAATAAAATGAATGCGTGCGATGAATTCATCGTGGATGAGGAAGTAGGATTTTTTGTACCTGTTCTCCCACAGGATTTCAAAATATACATGGTGTTATCAGACTAATCGGTAGGTGCAGACACTAATAGATCTCCCTAGATCCACCTGGATATAGAACAAAGCAGGACAGGACATGACTCTTTCCCTAAGTTTTGACCATTGAATTAGCTAGTAGGGAGGAACAAGTAACATACCTTTGTATCACTTCCTAGGGTCTTTGTTGCTCCTGCTTCACTCCGGTGCTCTCATGAGGTCAAGACCAAGACAACACAAACCAACCAAAGTGAAGATAGCAAAATATATTCAACTGNACTGTATCATATTAATCAAAAGTAGAAGATAAAACTTGATCGCCTTGATGTTGCAAGCTTCCTTTCGGTGGCTCTTGGTTCCAACACACACACTTGCTTGATCCTTGTATGAAGAAGATCAAATCCCTCTTGATAGACTTGCTAGAGTCTCCAAGCTCCTGTTCAAGCTAGGTCCTTCACACAATTCTTTTACTAATTCTCCAATGAATCTTGCTTAACCTTTTCCATGAGAACTCCATCAATATATAGGAGAGAATGAGATGGTTACTTGGATAAGAATGATCCCACAATATTAGGGAAACTAGTAAAAGGATAACCATTCGAATGCCAACCCATTCTTCTACAAGATTTCCTTCTAGAACCATCGAGACTTCATCTTTTTCCAAGATTTAGAACAAGTTCACACCCTAGCTATGTAGCACAGTGTGAGAAGTTCACACCCTAGCTGAAGGAAGCCTGCGAGAATGACCCATTCTCGCACCCTAGGATATTAGCAACCTGCGAACTCTCTTCAAAAGTAAGTTTTCTGGGAAGTTATGAATGTCACTTTTCTCAAGAGAAAGTTCATATGAGGAGCATGAGTACAGCATCACCAATACACCATCAAGATTGACCAAAATCATGGGTAACACATGGACCGAGAGCTTATGTTCATGCCAGTGAATATGTTATGGTGCACATGATGTCCAACAAGTATGACACCATGTAGAAGGTTGGAGTCTCCCCTTCTTTCAGTGTCTGAGCCTGTTGTATGCAGATGCTCAAATTATTTGAAAAAATGGCTCCCCAATTGAAGCCTCTCCCGGAGATAGATATCGTGTATGCTAGAGGCATCCATGCCTATGAAAACCTGGAGAATTATTTCTCACCATATAGCCAATAAATTAGTGCCATTAGGAAGATGTAAGGTTCTCTTCGCCTGGCCGTTTGGTGCTGGTCAAAGGTTCGGTTGGTGAATTTTTTATCTTCTCACCACCGCAAGGCCATCACCTGGCTGGTTTCATGGCGCTCATAAAATTTCACAATGAAATTGGTATTCATTCACTCCTGTGGGTCTCTAAGATTGTAGTACTTATGGACCTCCACCAGAAGGAAAAATCCAACACATCCACCATCGTCATCATTGATTAGGTACTTCTACGTGTCTATGTGGTCAATGAGCCATTGGAGCAGCTCTATATAGGGAAACACTAGGGTTCTTCTTGCTACCATGTGTAGGTACGGCCGTCGGATATTTGGGAATACCTGGTCATTGAGCACTCTCACATATGGGTCACTGTGTGGGGTGTATTTAGGGAATTCCTCCAGGATAATCTTCTTGAATATTTATCCCCAATGTGAGAGTGTCATCTTGGTACCTATGTTAGCCTCTATGTCTCTGAAGGTTGGAGGTTAAATGAAATCCTTATTGGTGGATGTTTTAATAACCGGTTCTAGTCTTGGAGGAAATTCTAGTTGTTTTGCAACTCCTAGAGAAGAGCCTTCTTCAACTTCTAGTTCCTTTAGCTTCGATGCTCTTGAAGATTTCCTAGTGGTTGGTATTCATAGAGGCATTGTTCCTGCAATCGGAAAAAATCGTTTAGAGCCTGCATATAGAGCAATGTTGGAGAAAAATGTATACATGAAGTGAAAACACAGAACAACTAGACAGATACATACCTGTAACACTTACTAAACCTGGTTATTTCATACTCACAGGATCTCGTAAGCTTGTGAATTGTTTGTCTCACTTTTCTGGATGCTCTGAAATTCCTTTACGTGTAGAATGGTTTCATTTACAGTGGCTCAAGAGAATTTAAATGAGGAATAACTTACCGTGTCACATCAAGCGATTAATTTGGGTGATGAGTGAAATTCAAATGAATCTGCCGTCGGATATCTGCAAACTTAATTCATTGTAGGTTGACGACAGAGGCGTGGAAGGTGGTGTGTTGAATTAGTGATTTCAAATGACCCTTTTTTATTCGCACACGAGGTATAAAAAAATGCGAGATTTGGAATTAATTAGTCCTTTAAATGCTATAAATCTAAATGTATGTAGTGCTAAAACACCCCATCACGTCGTTTTGCTAGTGGGCGGATCAGGGATTGGTAATGTGTTATGGGTGTTTTCATTGATATCCTCTTGCAAAATACCTCTGATGCCGATCGATTTAATTGTACGATGATGATGTGGAAAAACTGGCTTAGGATGCATGGCAATGAAGACCGGTGACTTAACTCGCAAGTATTAGTCAGAGTCAGGATTTTTTTCCAGCTGTGCATTCTTAAAATAGACCTGGGATCGTCGATGCCAAAAAGGTATTGGGAATCAATGATCGGGGACAAACTTATCACGCATTTTTCTTTGGGTTAGTGTCTTCGAAAATTTGTCGATGCCCAAGGGGATTGGCTTTCGAAGATCTTCATATGTGATACTTATTGTGAAAAAAAAACTTCCTTTCTCTGATAATGATGAAGATGGGTGCTCGATGACTAAGGTTTTCCGAGTGAATCCTTTTTACCTTTAAATTTCTTTCGATGCCGAATCTTTGAGCACGTAAGGTAAAGTGTTTTGGCTGTTGATTCCTTATTTAAGTTTTAAGTCTTTTAATTCATGGGTTTTCATAGATTAAATAAAACTTTGAAAGACTTAATGAGAGTCAATATGATAATCAAAGGCAACATTTCTCACAACAAAGTTGAATTAGACAGTGAAAAAGATCAAGTGGTACCCAAAAAGTAAAATTTGACATAGGATTTTTAGGGTGTGTTGAGTGCTCAACAAATGAAGACTTGCTGGGAGAAAGAAAAACTTTGTTCCCTCCTCGAGCTCGTCTGATGCAAATGCTTATTAGGAACCTAACTAGTTTTCATTAGAGCTTCCTTTACCCTTGCATTTTGAATTTATTGGTTGATGCATATGGGCCTGCTTGTGGGGTTTTAACCTTTATTCCACCTTCTTTTCCTCTAACCTTGACTTACATCGTCTTTTGAAAAGATTCTAGTAAATTTTTCACTAGTGCTAGGCCATTTGGTTACCATCATTCATTTTCTACAGCGTTGGCCCGCTTCCAGTGAGCGTCCATAGTCCCAGCGGAGTCACCTCGACGTCACAGACCTTTCTCCATTTCTAGTAAGCATCCATATCCCTGACAGAGATATAATGATGCCCTCTCCTACTCTACACTCATTTTATATAGTTGACTTTTATTTGGGTAGAATTCCCTAAGCGAGCGGGAGAGGAGGATGTCTGTTACTTGCAAAAATATGAGGTGATTAAGGTGAAACTCACTAGCTCCATCTCTTAGGGGCATGTAGTCCTTTCCAACTTTTCTTCTTTCCCTTAATGTCTTACTAGAACACTAGGAAGGCACTTCTTCATTTATCCAAAGTTGTTCCTCTACACAGGTTAGATAGAGAATTCCTTGAAACAACCATAAGTCCCTCAGCGTTTCTTGTGTTTGTATGTGAGCGTCGATTTAGGGAGAGAGTTAATTATGTTGCATGATTTGAGTTCAACCAGTGTCTTTCTAAACACAAACTTCAAAAGCGCATAAGTCCAAATAGAAAAAGAAAACAAAACGCATTTTACAATCGACCTAGCTAAAACCAAAAATCATGAAAATATGCACGCAAAACATAATATATCATTTTTCTTTTAATGGAAATATTGTTTTAGGGATTGGCCATTCACTTTTCCTTTAGGCTAATTTTCTCTCTCCCACTTTAGGACTAGGTCTCCTACCTCGAAATTCTTCTCTTTAGCCTTATGCTTATCAAAACACCTTTTAACTATCTGTTGATGGGCTATGAAATTTGAATTATATTTTTCCCTCTCTTTTTCTAAAATGAGCAGGGTGTAAATTCTTTGTTGTATGACTGATGAGGGATGTTGTCTCAAATCCTGAGCAAGTTGAAGAGATGGAAGGTATAACCCATTTGGGAGAATGGATTCTTGTCCAGAAACCAGAAAATATGAAAAATTATTGATGTCTTCCTTTAGTGTGACTCTATCAACCCATAAAGCGTTATGAAGTGACTTATGCCAATTCCTCTAGTTGTTTGTAACTGTTTTCTTCAATATCCTCACTAGGTTCTTATTAGTTGATTTGGCCACTCCATTTCCCTATGGGTAATGGTTTGCAAAGTATCTGATTGTGATTCCATTATCTAGAGAAAACTATGTTAATAAGGTGGAAGAGAAATAAGTTGCATTATCAAAAACTAGGACAGAAGGGACGTCGAAGCTCATGATCATCTGTTTTTCTATGAATTGAATTACTACCTTCTCGTTTACATGATTCAAAGGAATGGCCTCTGCAAATTTCATGAAGTAATCGGTGGTAGTAAGTATGTACTTATGATGCTTTGAGTAACTTGGTGTAATATCTCCTATGATATCTAACCCCCATTGCTCAGAAGGCCTAGAAATGGTCACCGGTTGGAGTGGGACCACTGCTCTTTTCTCCCTCCCAACGCTTATTTGACAAGTTTTATAGTTTCTAACATATGTGTGAGCATATTTGAACAAGGTGGGCCAATAATAACCATCTCTCAGTATCTTATGAGCGATGGTGTCTCCTGCAAAATGTCCACCGACAGGGCCATCATGGAGCTCGTTCATAACTTTATATACATCTTCACATTAGAGACACCTTAAAAGTACCCCATCATAATTAACCTTGAATAGTACTGAATTTATGAGGTGACATTGTATGGATTTTAACTTGAGAGATATCCTTTCCCTAGGGCTTAGGTTTTCTGGGAAAGTCCCATGGTGTAGGAGATAAGTCAATTTCTCATACCAAGACTCTTTCCCTAGGGATATGTATGCAACTTCACCACACCATAATTCCATTTCATTCTCCCATATGAGGTCTTCATTTACTTGGTCTTGAGCTTCAGCTACTAGTTGGCATAACCCTTGTCCTTTAACCAATTTAGCAGGTTGTATATCTAGATCAAATTCTTGTACTACTTCCATCCAGTTCCCTCTTATTTCCCCCATCTCCTGTTGATTAAATAGGGATCGGACTACGGGGTGAGGTACTATTACTTTGGTATGGTTCTTGAGTATGTAAGATCTGAAATGTTTTACTGCCTTATAAACCGCATAGGCTTGTTTTTCTATAGAATGATAATTAAGTTCGACACCTTGGAGGTTATTTCTCATGAATGATACTGGAGCTTCATTTTTTTCATCATCCATCTGAGTTAAAACTGTGGCTAATGATTGGTCAGAGGCGAAAGTATAGAGGAAGAAATCTTTGTTGAAATCGGAACTTCGCAACACTGGGGCTTGATAGATGGAATTTTTAATATTGCTGAAAGCCTTCTTCCGTTCATCAACCCATTTAGACTCAGCATCCCTACAAATCATTTTTTGTAGGGGTTTGACAGTTTCCGCGAAATCAGGAGTGAACTTCCTTACAAAAATTGATTTCCCGAAGAATGAGTCCATAGCCTTCTTATTGCCAGGTAATGGAAGATGGGCTATATCCTTAATTATTTCTCGGTATATGAGGATACCTGCTTGAGATATAATGTTTCACAACAACTTACCTTGCTTGACACCGAAAATAGTTTTCTTAGGGTTTAAGGATATGCCATATTTCCTACACCTTTCAAAAATCTGGGTTAAGTGTTGGATGTGATATTCTCTATTCTTTGAATATACAGTTACGTCATCCAAGTACACTACTACACAATTGTTGATTAGTCCCCGAAATGCTATGTCCATGGCCCTCTGGAAGGTCTCTTCTGCATTGATTAACCGAAAAGGCATGCGTTTGTAAGAGAAAGTTCCCCACTTGGTTCGGAAGGTAGTTTTCAAGAAGTCTTCTTCTAAAACTAGAACCTAGTTGTACCCTCATAATCCATCTAGTAAGGATACAATTTCATAGCCAAACACGGTCTGCAGGAGTTGTTCCATTGGTGGGACTAAGTAGCTTTCCTTTCTCGAGGCTCTGTTGAGGTTCCTAAAATCTATGCATAGGCGAATCTCCCCAGACATTTTCCCGTACAGGAACTAGGTTTTCTACCCATGCAGAGTGCCTAACCTAGAAGATAATTTTGGCATCTAACAGTTTCTATAACTCCTGACACATGAGAGGCTCTAGTGATGGGTGGTACTTCAAGAGATTCTATTGGAAGGGTTTCATTTCAGGTTTTAACGGGATAGTGTGTTAAATAATATGAGTATTGTAAGTTTCAGATCTCGATAGGACCACGCAAATACATTTTGATATTGTATGAAGAGTTTGATATAGGCCTTCCTTTCCTTCATAGATATGGTCTTGTGGAGGTTTACATTTTTTGGGTTTTCTGGGGTTTCGAGATTTATAGTTTCATGCATGGGACATGAACTAGTAATATTCGCTTTTTTTGACCCGTTAAATATTTTCTTTAGATCAAAAAAGTTTTCTAAGTTAGCTATCCCCTTTCGTATCGTGTGAGACTTTGATTTGTCGATCGAATGATTTGTATGAGGGTTAGTTTACATCAATTGTTCTTGGAATAATTCATCATCAATAGCCAAGTCCTTAAAATTATCTTGGTTAGTCAAAAATTTTATGATCTGTTCATCTCCTTCAAAGACCTTCCAATTAGAAATATTGTTGGGCACTGATGGTTTGTAGATAAATTCCACAGTAAACCAGGAGGATTCATAATCTTCAAGAGGTGAAAGCCTTGAAGCAAAGGTGGCCAGAGAAGGAACAATAATGTTCTTTTCTCTGGGGATTGTTGTGAGGTTGAAATATTTGAAATGTTCTATTAGCCTGTACACTTCTTGTTGGTAATTATATAGGTGTGGAGATTTGTAATGTATAGTATTCCTTATATGCCTGACAATGATTTCAGAGTCTCCAAAAACCTTCAATTATTGTACGTTCAGGTCTATGGATTTCTTAGCCCTTGTACTAGAGCTTCGTACTCAAACTCAAGTCTACAAGATAGGAAATGATGTTTACCTTTTGGATCAATGAGGATGAACCCTACCCCAGCCCCTTGTTGTGATTTAGAGCCATCAAAGTATAAGGTCTAGACTTGCGGGGAAAATTTATCAGCTTCCCCTTTCATATTACTCTCCTCTTTTTCTCCCGTGAGTTATGTGATCTCTAACGCAAGTTCTTGGAAAAAGAGAGTTTCTTCCGCCGCGGTAGGAAAATCCTCTCAAAACACCATTTTAGAGTTTTGAGTAAGAGGGATATCAGATGAGAGAGGGGAGAATTTCCCGAAGTAGGAATCATAGGAATAATTGCCTAGCACCGGGAAATCTGCCAATGAGGGTTCGCTTAGGGTTTCTAGGTTAGTGACAGTATGTTTTAGATATCTTTCCCTATCAATTCTAATCATATTTTTGTGTCCCTTTAATGGTATCAAAAGGTGTTCCTAGTCTATGCTAAATTATCCGTTTAACTTTTCAGACCAATCTCGACTTAACAACAATCCATAAGCTTTTTGGATATCTACTACGATAATGTAGATTACTTGTAAAAATTTAGGATGTGCTGCTATTATGATCATTACATCTTTGAGTTCTCCCATGACCTTGAACTGAGTTCTTTCTAGTTGTATTACATGTTTGTCACTCTTGAGAGGGATTGCATTTAATTTTTTGCAAATAGACAATGGCATAACGTTAGAGGACGCTCTTGAATCGACCAGACAATTATGGAGGTTTCGCTTGAATACTTCGAATGTTAAAAGGAACGGTGGAACAAAATGTTTTTCCTTCTTATATTTAGAGTAAGCGTTCACAGTTGGTTTATTTCCTAGATCTGTGGGAGTTAGATTTCTTCGTGGGTCAGTGCTTGTCATAGGGTTTTCTACTATTTTCAAAGCTTGTAATAGGAAGTCTTTTTGCTGAGGGATTCTACATATGTCCATCACTGATATATTGGCCTTCAACTTCTTCAAATATTCAACTATGTTGTAATCCAAATTGTGCAACTCTCGTGTATGGATTCTTATAGGTTTTCTTCAGGGAGTAAAAGGTTATTTCAGGTGATCGGGATCTAGTCTCACTCCTATAATTTAGGTCGTAGTAAGATCGTTCAAGACAGTTTGACCCCTACTTCTTATTTTCATAGCCAAGACTTCTGCAAGTGGTTATTGAAATTCAAACAGGTCATCAGAAGGCATAGGTGGATCAGGGTCCCATATCAACATGGTTGTTTCTTCTGGTGGATCAACCTCTTCTTGATCGATAATATTTATACTAGAGATTCTTGATTGTTCAGTCAGGGAGACTTCATCTAGAAACCGGTTAGCCATTAAATTCATAGCCTGTACCCATTGAGGGTAGTCTCTTTCAGAGTGGTTCTCTTGATCATAAGTACAGAAAGAGTCAGATGCTACATTTGCTAGGTCGATGTTTAGGTTGTCTCAGGGAGGTTCATTTGATTTGAATGGTGGGTTCCTTTTAAATAAAGGCTTATAGGGCCTTTGTCCTTGGTTTCCCTCCCCTACACTTCTCTTCATTTCTATTATTTAGTTTGATAATTTCTTGACCATGCGTTGTAGGTCTTCTATGTCTCCACTTCCCTTCTCAAGGGCTTGTTCTGTTTGTTTCCTCGAGGGTCTAGTAAGAAATAGTCCTCTCATGGGAGGAGATTGAAATTATTTCTTAACTAAAGAGACCTGGCCTTCTTTACATCCTTTCATTTGGAACTCTATAGTTTTTGCTTCTTCAAAATTCTCAACTAGGGTTAGTTTGGCTGCCCTCTTTACAAACATGGAGATATAAGTTGGGAGAGCATTAGCGTATACTTCGATTTGCAACTTCTGAGTAGATTTAGCTTCTGTCTAGATTTTGTTTAAGATGGTGGTGAATATTTGGTTAAAATATTTGACCCTTTCCTTTGAAATCATGGTGGCAATGAACAACTCAACCATCAGATCTCCTGTAGTAGTTTCTTCTGCAAATTTATCTAGAAAATCCTTCTGGAACTTCGCCCAACTAGTTATGGATCCTATGGGTAAGTTAAACTACCATGTGGAAGAAAAATTATCGAAAGTGTATGGGAATAACCTGCAAACCATGTATTCATGTTGGAAATTCATCAGT
The DNA here is from genome assembly GCA_032191745.1 of Picea mariana. Taxonomy (NCBI): domain Eukaryota; kingdom Viridiplantae; phylum Streptophyta; class Pinopsida; order Pinales; family Pinaceae; genus Picea; species Picea mariana. The sequence goes on from JASDQU010682064.1 coordinate 16,786, forward strand.
CTGATAGCTAGTATGAATTTCTTGATATGATCTTCAGGAAATCCTGAGGTTTCAGGGTCAAATTTAGGAAGTAATTTTTCTGGGTGTCGGGGAAGGTTATGGACTTGTACTGGGATGGCCAAAGCGTCTCTGGAAACCCAAGGTTGATTGTTATGAGGTGGGTTTCCCTTTATTCATAATGGTCATTATTGTCTTCCATATCTTCATATCCTAAATTAAAACCTTCTTCTTCCGAAAACTCGTTGGGCTTAGAGAAGTTACCGGCCTATGTTTCAGGAATTAAAATGAGAGGATGTTCAATTTCTATGAGGGTGAAATATATTAGGTCTTCTACCATGTGCGCGAAAACCTGGTCAGGGGATTCGACCACTGGTCTACTTATTTTTTTTCTTAGAGGAAGTAATGGAGCTAAGGGAAGCACACCGATCTATCAGGCGTATGCTCTTGGGATTCTTCTGAATTGATTCAACTCCTCGTGAGAAAGAGCATAAGGTATATCATGGAAAAAAAATTTCTTCATCATGCTGGGGTGAGTTACTCATTTCAGGAGTACTTAGTGTGTGTGGGTTGTATTTGGAATCACTAGCCATGCATGTGGGATGTTTTGAATCTACAGGTTGTCTGGAATATTACGCAAAATATGGATTCAACCATTCATTCTCAGGCCATCCTACTAGCTCCAATTTTGTTGATGGGTCCTAAATCCATTTAACTCAATAGCATGAACCAAACCCTCCACCAAGGCCCAATTAGAATTTGCATCGTTTAATGGTGGAATGGTTCTCCAGATCTTGCGATCTAACCAAAATAATCTATGGGATTTACATTTTCTTGTGAAGGATCTATCTTTCAGTTTGGAAGTTCTCTTTTTTTTAATTTTCTCTTAGGTAGGACTGATATAAGATAAATCTGGTATAAACCAACCAAGTGACAAAGTGGGAACAAACTAAACTAATGGAGAAGAGGCTGAGCTTGGGATAACCCTTTACTCTAGTGTGCAGGAAATGATCGTCTACAACGGGCCTAGTACTAATACATTAACCATGTGAATATTCCAATTACCGACTAAGATACAAATTATCATAAGAAAACATGCATGTGATAAATGATGGGAAGTAAAATAATTCTCTCAACTCTAATCATCAATCACATAATAACACAAAGATTCATTTTCATCACTAAAGAAAGAACTGTAAAACATTGCATCAGATAACTTATCAATAGATTTAATAGCTCTTACTTGTTATTTCATCTATTCATGAGACAAAATAGGAAATAGTTCTTCTCCACATCCAATTATACACACATTTGATGAAAACATAAACTTGTCTCTAGTCCAGAAGGACTTCTCAATTAAAGGCAGCTCTGAAATAGTTCTTAAAAAAACCAGAAATGAGATTTTATTGCAACATCCATCGACCTTGAACTAATCGGTCAATGCTCTTATTTATAACATAAAATTCACTAAAAATAACCACTAAAATGAAGATAAGTAAACAAAATTTGCCACATGGCGTTCTCTCCTATCAGTTTTCTAAGAGTCATCTGAAGATATCACTTAAGAGGATGAATCTTCTTGTACTCTGACCACTTGATAAATATATCCTCACACATGTTGGCATATGGGAATCTATGTTATTCCATTGGGTCTGAGTAAACCTCTCTTATCTCCATTTCTTGGCCCAATACTTGACTAAACTGGTACTTAACTGTTGCAGCACAACTCGAGCTTTTATTGGGTGCTCCATAAACTATTGCACCTATCCTAGCTTGGTGTATGTCACCTTTGCTATTTCTTCAGCCTCTTGCATGATGTGCTACTTGACTATGTCGTGCAAGTCGACAAAGTCATCGGGTGTGCCAAACTCGGGGAGTCCGATGTATTTCATTACCCGATTGATATTGATCTAGTTTTTCTCAGACTTGGTCCATTTTTATTGAATGTTGATGTCGCTTTCTATTAGCACCCAAATGTCATGATCTTTGGCATCTCGACCCTTTTACACTGCACTGGTATATTCAATTCTATCTGCAGCTTGTTGTGCTTTCTCATACCACCTCTTCATATATTTGCACATCGCAAGTGCCATGAGGGTGTCTTCCTAGAGCTCAGTTATCCTTGCAGTGAATAGGTTCCATTCATCTATAAACTTACTATAGGCCTCTTTGAATTTGTTCCTTAGGTACACCGCGACTTGTGTGGTGTCCTGGTAATACTTGACCAAGTGACACAAATGTTCCAATTCCTTTAAATCATCGACCAACTCCTCTTCATCCCTTTTATCTCTGTCCAGGGTGGCATCTGTAATTTACCTCCCTGCACTGATAAGTTATGATGTTTTAGCATGCTATGTGTTAATCAAGTTTTCCTCAGTAGTAATGAATATGGAGCAATCTAGAGTGATCCTCCTCTTTTTGGTGGTTCTCTAGACGATAGCCTTCCTTTTCTGATGATACACAATGGCATGTATGTCGGATACTTCGTCCATGGGTTTTTGGATTTGTTGATCTCTCCAAGTGAGTGTATTTACCAGACATCTGATGGTATATACTTAATTGAGACTGGGTTCTTGAGTTTTGTCTCTATTCTCTAAAGGCCCGAATTTTTTCTGTCACTCATTGGGGCTTTGAGTACTGATTGAAATAGAGACATCAGGGGTATGCTTGGTACTTACGTGATCATAGACCATTGGTACTTGGATTGAGTGGTGTCTTTTATTAGGTAGAACCCTATATGGAATCCATAAGGTATAAATTCCTTCTTCTTATCTTTCACCAGGGTAGCGTTGTAACCTTGCAGGATGGTCTGGTAGTAGATTTACCCCACAAAAAGCTGGTTGGGGACATGCATAGGTAAAAGGTGTGGTGCTTATGTGGATCCAAAAACCCTAATGTAGGTATCACACTCATCCATATACCTGTGATCAATCTTTGCTATCGTCTTTTTGGCTGCAGCTGATAGTCTTAGACACTCTTTCTTGAAAAGAATAAAATGAATTCATGCGATGAATTCAACGCAGATGAGGGAGTAAGATTTTTTGTATCTATTCTCCCATAAAATGCTGAAATATACATTGACCAGGAGCTCTGCGACGTGTCATCTCAAGTTCATGCCAGTGAATACATTTATGGTGCACATGACGTCTAACAATTATGATACCTTGTAGAAGGTTGGAGTCTCCCCTTCTTTGGATATCTGATCCTATTGTATGTTAATGCTCAACGACTTTGAAATAATGGATCCCCAATTGAAGTTGCTCCCAAAGATAACCACTGTGTATGCTAGAGGGATCCATGCCTATGAAAACTTGGAGCATTATTTTTCAACATATAACCGACATATGAGTTCCATTAGGAAGATGTAAGGTTCTATTAGGCTAGCCATTTGGTAGCAACCAGACGTCCGGTTGGTGAATTTCTTATATTCTTGCCACAAAGAGGCCATCACCCGGCTAGTGTTGTGGCACTCATAAATATCACCACAAAATCGGTATTTAGTCACTCCCCGGACTGGTACATACCTGTAATGCTTGCTAAACTGGTTGTTTGATACTCACGAGATCTCATAAGCTTGTGAATTATCCATCTCGCTCTTCTGGATGATTTGAAATTCCTTTACATGAAAAATGGTTTTGTTTACAGTGGCTCAAGAGAATTTAAACAGGGAAGAACTTACCATGTCGCATCGACCAATTAATTTGGGTGATGAGTGAAATTCAAATAAATCTGCTACGAGATCTCTGCAAACTTAATTCATTGTGGGTTGACGTCGGAGGCATGAAAGGTGGTGCTGTGGTTTTATTTGCACATGAGGTAGCAACTAATGCGAGATTTGGAATTAATTAGTCCTTTAAATGCTCTGATTCTAAACCTATCTAGCTCTAAAATGTCCCACCGTGTCATTTTCCTAGTGGGTTGATCGGGGACCCACAATGTGTTATGGGTGTTTTCGTTGATATCCTCCTATGAAAAAACCTCTGAAGTCGATCGATTTCATTGTATGGTGCTAACATGGCTAAACTGGCTTGGAATGCATGGCAATGAAAACCAATGACTTACTTGCAGGTATTAGTTGGAGTTGGGATTTTCTTCCAGTTGTGCATTCTTAAACTAGACCTAGGATCGTCGATGCCGAAAAGGTATCGAGTATAAACTTATCATGCATTTTTATTTGGGTTGGCATCTTCGAAAATTTTTTGATGCTGAAGGGGATCGAATGTCAGTGATCTTAGTATGTGATACTTATTGTGAAACAAAAACTTCCTTTCGTCGATAATGGTGAATATCGACACTCGACGACTGAGGTTTTGCAAGTGATTCCTTTTTAGCTTTAAATTTATTCTGATGCCAAATATTTGAGCGTGTCGGGTGAAGTGTTTTGGTTGTTGATTCCTTATTTAAGTGTTAAGTCTTTTAAGTCATGGGTGTTCATAGATTCAAGAAAAATTTGAAAGACTTAATGAGAGTCAATATGATTAGAAAAGGACACATTTCTCACAATGAAGTCGAATTAGACAGTGCAAAAAATAAAGTGGTACTGAAAAAGTAAAATTTGATATAGGATTTTTAGGGTGTGTTGAGTGCTCAACAGGTGGAAAACTATATTTTGAGCTAGTGGAATAGGTAGGTGGCCACCGATATCCACCTCGATCAAGTGCATTTGAAAATTCCTTGGATGTTTCATATACTTGTTTTCATAGAGTAGTACCAAATTTCCTGCTTGAAACTTCTTATGTTTAATGTGTCGATAATGTCAGGCCTTCTCTATGGATTTCTAAACCTAATGATGTAATCCCATGAAAAATTGATCCTCCTCAAGTTGTACTAAATGTTCCAACCTCTCCTCTATTGCACCAATATCTAATAGCTCTGTGATTGTTGCAATGCATAGGATAGGAAGAATAAAATCCATTGGAATTATTGCTTCTTTCCACAGACCAACCTAAACGGTGTCTGTCCTATCAACTTCTTACTTGTAGTCGTGTAAGACCATAATACTATAAGAACTCGTAAGTCCCAATTGTCTCTCCATACATTGAAAATCTTTGCCAAGGCATTCTCCAAGATCTTGTTAAAATATTCCATGATTCCATTGGCCTGAAGGTTATATGGGGTGCTCTTTTGATGATGGATATGGAACTCCTCAGTCAATGTGGTAGTTGTTTTGTATAGAAAGTGTGTACCTTTATCACTAAGTAATATGTGCAAACATTCAAACCTTATGACTACATTTTCTAACAGAAACTGTGCAACACTTTCCATAGTACCGTCTATAACTGGGGTTGCTTCTGCCCATCTTGTCAAGAACTTTGTCACAACAATGATGTACCTTTCCCCTGATATTCTTTCTTGTGGTTTAATTGGCCCCACAAAGTCTATGGCCCATTTCTCACTGCCTTGTTCAGCCATCCTCATTTTGTACCATGCTTAGAACTTTTTCTAATTTTCACCATGGGTTAAGTTTACTCATTCATCTCATTTGATTATCATCATGACTAGTCCTTACATTCACTTCATGATACTTAGTTTTTTATTGATATTTCACTTCTATATTAACACTTCAATACTTAGCCAATTCAACCT
>JASDQU010682064.1:26571-37145 GCA_032191745.1 Picea mariana
CATAGTTGGTGCCTTTGATCAAAGGTATATCCTTAAGATTGAACATGACTAGTCATGATGGAAGTTCAACTAATAGACCCCCTCCGTTTGATGGAACAAACTTTTCCTTCTGGAAAATAAGGATGAGAACACATTTAATGTATCTGGGTGCTCATGTTTGGGATTTCGTTGAAATGGGATATGTGAAGCCTGTACTCTTGTCCTCAAAAGATGATAAGCTCGAGTTTATATTTAATGAAAAAGTAATGAATTCTATCCTCAGTGGACTTGCTAAATCTGAGTTTGTCAAAGTCATGCACTGTGATTCAAAAAAAGTTATGTGGGACAAGCTGATAAGTAGTTATGAAGGTAATGAAAAGGTGAAGGATGCAAAACTTTAGACTCACAGACTAAAATTTGAGCAGTTAAATATGGATGAATATGAAACTATCAGTAAGTACTTCTTACGTATAGAATAACTTGTCAACACTATGAAAGGCCTAGGTGAAATGATAGCTGAATCATTTCTAGTCTAGAAAATATTAAGATCTCTTCCTGATAGATTTAACTCAAAGGTCTCTTCTATAGAGGAAATAGATGATCTCAAAATGTTGACAGTAGATCAACTTCTTGGAATCCTAAATGCTTATGAAATGAGAATCACCAAAGGTAAATCCACTACAAGAGAGGCATCTTTTAAAGTAGATAAAAACACATACTTTGATATAGATGAGATTGAAGCAAATTTTGTGAGAAGACTGAAGAAAGGATGAGGAAAATACAAAGGTAAACTTCCCTTAAAATGTTTCAACTGTGGTAAGATAGGTCATTTTTCATCTAAGTGTCCTCACAAAAGAAAGGATCAGACATATGACGATGAAGAGAATCATAAATGCAAGAAGGTATATAAAGAGAATAATTTTAAGAAGATAAGCCTTTGTGTAAACAATGATGATAATCCCTCAGATGATGAAAGCAACACCTCTTATATTGAAAATAAAATAATTTATATCATTCTAATAGATTTAGAATATCTAAACACTGAAGATACAAAAATTGAGTTCACTAATTGTGAAGCAGTAGTAGATATTGAAGGAGAACTTGTCAGTGCCATGGAAGAGATTGATGGACTCAGAGAAAAGAAAAGAAAACAAAAACAGTAATTTCTTAGGTATGAGAAAACATGCAAGGAACCATATGAAGAAATCGATATGTTGAAGGTTAAGTCAGAATAAGCTAAGAAGATTGAATACATCCTTAAACAACAATTGAAGGAAGCTGAAACAAAAGGTGAAAAATTGGAAGCTGAAATAGTGAATGTCAGAAAAGATCTATAGAAATTCCAGGCCTTATATCATCAGAATCTGACAAGTATTAAAGCCTCAGAAGGATTAGCCTCCATTCTAAATCAACAAAGGAATTTGAAGTTGAAAATTGGTTTCGGTTATGAAGAGGGATCAAGTAGTGGTCATCCAAGCAACAAAGAATCCATCAAGTTTGTCAAATATACAACCATTGACAACAACAAACCTACAGAAATAAAGAAAGAGAATCAACCGCTAAGGAGTGAAGGAAACACTATGAGAACTGAATCCATAGAACAAAGAAATAATACACCCCCTTCTCAAGGAAATCTTCAGCATGGAAGAAATCGACCTGCTCAAGGAAGACAATCATTTTCTAGGTACAAAGATTTTTTCTATGGATATTGTTTTTACTGTTCTAACTTTGGCCACAAAGCTGTAAATTGTTCTTTAAGATTTAGACATGAGAAATCAAGACAACCAAGGAATAAATACTTGCCACAACAAAGAATGAGACAACCAAGTAAAAAACAACCATAGACTGCAAATCATGTGATGGATGGGAAAAATACGGAGATTAAGAATAACAATAGTTATGATCCTTTATTCAATGAACCAAAATATTACATCTTCCATAATTATGGACATAAAGCTGTAGACTGACTCTTAAAGAACTATAAGCCAGATTCAAATCATAGAGCTGAAAACGTCAAGGTTTGGAATAAGAATGAATATAACAAGTGTGGATTAGTGTTTTCAGCTCAAAGACAAAAAAAATGCCTAGTATATTGACAGTGGATGCTCCAGTCATATGACAGGTGAGAAAAGTAAGTTCCTATCACTCAAAGAAAATAAATCAAGGAGTGTGACCTTTGGAATTGATGCTCCAGGAAAGATCAGAGGTAAAGGTCTAGTAAGCTTAAGTAATGGAAGAAGCAAAGTTCAAGATGTACTATGTGTTAATGGTTTAAAGCATAATCTTCTTAGTGTCATTCTGATATGTGATAGAGGATGTGAAGTCACTTTCACAACCAAGACTTGTAAAATAAAGACAATAAACACATGAGAGCTTATTGCAAAAGGGGTTGAAACTGAAAACAATGTATATGTTCTGAAGGAAGATAGGGAGAAATTTCATTTAAGAAAATTTGATGAAATTTGGTTATGGCACAGAAGGCTTGGACACCTGGATTTTGATCATATTTCCAAACTAAATAATGAAGGTGCCATGAAAGACCTTCCAAGAATATCTAAGCCTAATAACTCTTTAGTGAATCCTATCAAATGGGGAAGATGACTTGTGCTCAATTCAAATCAAAGAGTTTCACATCTTCGGAGAAACCACTTCAAATTGTTCATATGAATCTGTGTGGACCATCGCAAAAGGAAGGTACTGGAGGAGAATGTTACTTTATGCTAGTCATTGATGACTTCTCCAGACTTACACGGGTTTCCTTTCCGAGAGAAAAATCTGATGTGTTTGGGAAGTTTAAAAAGTTTAAGGCGTTAGCTAAGAATTAGACAGGAAGGAAGTTAAAGGCAATTTTCTTAGATAGGGGAGGAGAATTTTTGTTAAGATATTTCAAAGAATTTTGTGTCAGACATGGAATTAAAAGAGAATATATTATTCCAGGTACTCCTCAACAAAATGGAGTTGTAGAATGCCAAAATAGATCAGTTCAACAGATGGCAAGGGATATGATGAGTGAAAGGGACATTTCAAAAACATTTTGGGTGGAGGTTGTTCACATGGCTGTTCATATTCTAAACAAAGTGTATCTAAGGCCGAACAGTGATAAAACTCCATATGAGTTGTGGTTTGGTTGACCTGCATCAATAAATCACTTCAAAGTATTTGGAAGTAAATGCTACATCAAGAATAATGATGATTTTCTGAGAAAATTTGATAGTAGTGCTGATGAAGGTATCTTCTTAGGATATGCAACGAACAATAAAGGATACATATGCTTTAACAAAATAATGCATAAATTAGTAGATTGTATTGATGTTCGAATTGATGAAGAAGCTCATGTAAAAGATCAACAAAGAATAAGCACTAATCCAGATGAAAAAGATGATGAGAATAATGAAAATGAAGAACATAAAATATAAGAGTCACAAGAAGAAGATGAATCAGGTGGAGAAGAGACACTGAGAAAAGAAGAGTCAAGATAACAATCAACATCAAATCCTTCCTCAAGAATTACTCAAAAGAATCATCCTAAAAGTCAGATAATTGGTGAGAAAGACAAAGGTGTACAAACCAGGAAAAGGATAATAAAAGACACCGAGTAATCACATATAGCCTTCATATCCATGATGGAATCCAAAAACTTTAATGAAGCCAATAAAGACGTAAATTGGTTAAAATCAATGAATGAGTAACTGCACCAAATTGAAAAGAATGATACTTGGGAACTCGTTCCTAGACCAACAAATAAAAACATAATAGGATCAAAATGGGTCTACAAAAATAAGATGAATGGGCAAGGAAATATTGTAAGAAATAACGCTAGATTGGTTTGCAAAGGATATGCTCAAATAGAAGGACTGGATTTTGATGAAACATTGGCGCCTATCACAAGATTATAAGCTATTAGAATGTTTCTTGCTTATTCTTTTCATAAACAGTTTAAAGTATATCAAATGGATGTCAAGTCAGCTTTTCTAAATGGATATCTAAAAGAAGTATATATGGAACAACTGGAGGTTTCCAATTGTCAGATAACCCTTACTTTGTCTTCAATCTGAAGAAATACTTATATGGGTTGAAATAAGCTTCTTGCGCCTAGTATTATAGACTGGATAAGTATTTTCAAGACAAAGGGTTCAAGAGAGGAACAGTTGACAACAATCTTTATATCAAAACAATGGGTGATTATTTTCTCATTGTGTTGGTCTATGTAGATGACTTCATCTCCGGAATCAATAATGCTTCATTGGTACAATGGTTTGCTTCTACCATGCAGTCTAAATTTGAAATGTCTATGATAGGGGAGCTGCCATTTTTTCTTGGTCTGAAAAATAATCAGAGGTTTGAAGGAATATTTCTTTCTCGGGAGAAATATCTAAGATAAATGTTGAAAAGGTTTCAAATGGAAGATTCTACACCCATGAAAACACCTATGGTCACTGGATGAAAGTTAAGAAAGGATTATGACTCACCTAATTTTGATGAGAGTTCATATAGGTCTATGATGGGTATCCTATTGTACATCACAACATCCCACCCAGACATAGTGCATGCTATTGGAGTGGTAGGAAGGTATCAGGCTGCACCTAAACAAAGTCATTTGTTAGCTGTCAAAAGAATATTTAGATACTTGAAAGGAACAATGAACTATGGCCTATGGTATCCTAGGAATCTGAATTTTCAAGTATCAGTCTATTCAGATGATGTTTGGGATAACTGTGTGGATGAAAGGAAAAGCACAAGTGGAGGTGCATTCTTCTTAGGAGATTCTCTTATAGCATGGTTGAGCAAGAAGAAGGGTTCCATTTCCTTATCGACTACAGAAGTTGAATAGATTGTAGTTTCCACTTGTTGTACCCAAGTATTATGGATGATTCAAACACTTGCATACTTGGAGGTAAAGTATAATGAACCGATCCCAATTCATTGCGATAATACTAGTGCCACTAGTGTGTCCAATAATACTATATTTCACTCCAAGACCAAGCATATACCCATCACGTATCACTTCTTGAGGGAATAGGTAACCAACACTATTGTTTCTTTGCATTATATTCCATCCAAAGATCAGATTGTTGATATCTTCACTAAACCGCTAATAAAATCTTAGTTTGAGTATCTACACGAGAAGTTGGGCATGGCCCTTTTATCAAGTTAAAATAGTCTATCTGATGAGGGGGAGAGTACTCCTAGTATATCTGATCAGGGGGAGCACATAGTCACTCTCTGTTTTCTTTGACATTGATGTCAAAGGGGGAGAAAAAGGTGTTGTTTGTATGCTACAGTTGCAGGTCTAAGTGAAATAGTGCAACCTTTCAAGGTTTCCATCAATGCCAAAGGGGGATATTGTTGGCACGATTATAGGAAGAATGTTCTTTTCATTGATGGAAAGAAAAAAAACAAACCAAATCTCAAGAGCCCAGAAGATGAGAAAGGTTAGAAGAGATAGTGGTTTCCAGAAGTGCAAACGAGGTCCAAGAGACAGACTCACAAGAGGAGCAAAGGTCGAGACTCGTGAACACTTAGAAAACCTTATAAGTCAGATAGATAAGAAGCTTCGGAGGAAGAGAGGCAGTGTTCGTTGGATCACCGATCCAGAGGACCACCAACCGTTAGATTGAATTAATGGAAGGATAGGATAAGCAGGGAAAAATGATTGAGAATTTGATCATCTGAATTTTCATCAGCCTTCGGATTGATTTAAGTTGAAGGAAAGGATAATCAAGGGCTAAGATCTAAGATCTCAATTATCCAAATCTCTGTCAGCCATCGGATAAAATTAGGTGGAAGGATAGGATAAGAAAAGATGGAGAGCTGTTAGATTTAATCCATGTAAAGCTGCATCATAGACAGATCGAGTCATTGATCTAAGATCTTGATCAAACGAACATCATTCTTTTCAGGTCTAAAGTTGCGAGGAGGTTACTGTTCGGGGAATCTCACTTCAGAAGGATTGGCGACTTGAAAAGTCAAATTACCCAAAGTCCAAAAATATGAAATGAATAAGGACCATTGGATATGGAGAATATATGATGATTGTTAGATTAGAGAGAACCACGTTGGCAGACCATGTTAACAGACTACGTTAGCAAGGACACATGGCGCAATCCGACAATGACAAGTGTCAAGTTGAATTGGTATTTCACGTATGTGCAAATCAAAAATCTGAGTGACACATGGTAGCTACTCGACTCGTGACACATCATCAAGTGGCGTAAGTAAGTTATGCCACTTTGGGAGTTTTAATTTAGGAGTTTTACCACTAGCACTTGCCCAAAGTCCCGAAGTCTCGAATGATGAAGTCTTAAAGTGAACACAAAACGTCTGATCTGAAGATCACTTCAGAAGCATTCCCGATGATCGATATAATATAGTGGAAGGATAGTGTAAGTGGAAGTATTAACCGATAGTAATCAATCTCCACCACTTATGACTTACTCAACAGGTGATCACTTCAAGGGAAAATGGAACAACGAATTGTCAAATTCCCAAAGTCCCAAAGTAATCAAGGACCATCCATCGTCAAGACTGACAGGTGGTGCATGATCCTCAACTCTAGAGAGAATCACTTTAGGATTTTGTGGTTGGGAAGGAAATGATATCATCAAAGACCCAAGGGTCAAAGAATATCCAGGCCGTTGGTTTCCAAAAGAACGCATGGCAGAAATCTGTGCAGTTCAGGAAAAACACTCCAGAAGAAAGTGAAGGAAGCAAAGTTGACATTTGAAATCTCCGAAGTCTAGAGAACCGAAGGAGATCTTGATCATTTATCCAAGAGGGACACACGTCAATGGATTGTCAACTTCAGAAAAAGGTGATAGAGATAAAGTTAAAATTGATATTTGAAATCTCCGAAGTCCGGAGACCCGAAGGAGATCTCGACCGTTGAACCGAGAGGGACACGTGTCAGTGGATCACCAAATCTATAATATTGTAGTACGGAAGAAATGAGAGTTTGAGAATTGAAAGTCTCAAAGGTCGGACTCACGGAGGATATCCTAATTGTAGATTCATGGAGACAGGTGTCAATAGATCTTCCACTCCAAAAGACTGTCATATGGGAAAAGCGAGATTTGTGATTTGAAACTCCCGGAGCCCAGATCATGGAATACACCAAAACCATTGATTTAGGGAGGTTATATATGATCTGGAGATCGTGAAAGAACAAATATGAACCGACTATTCAGGAGCACCGTCAATATCATGAGATTGATGGTCCCATCGCATTGTGGGGATTGAAGGTGGGTGAGCTTTAAAAAGTTTAAGGCGGGGCGCAATTAAAACCACAGTTTTGGAGAAAGGACACGTGGAGGCTCGAGGTAAATTGCGGGGTGAAAAGCAAGTTTCCCTCAAACCTCCTTTTTCCACACCCACGATCGCATAGTCACGTGAGATCATCACCCAAGGTCATATCGAAAGAAGAAGCTATCACTCGCTAGGCCGAGATTACAAAGTGATCATAATTTAGGCTTGTGGTCACTGTCGATGGTCATGTGAAGGAAGGGGCTTATAATCCAAAGAAGCAAAAAATGAGTGGTTGTAACTAATAGAAAAGATGAAGAGTTACGACTGCTAGAGAATCCAAGGAATCAATGGATAATGACCAATGATGATGAACAAATCCAGAATAACCATCAGGGAAGACGAAGAGTTCGAATGATGTTTGGGCAGAGGACTCGATGTGAGGAAGGCATGCAAAACAAAGAACAGAGTGTGCTTCTTCGATAGTGATGCGTGTGGGTAGGAGGAGATGTAGTGTAGTACCTGAAGTGGAGATAAGTGGCACAATGAAGAGGATGCAGATGTAGCACATAACATAAAAGGAAGAAGAGAAGCTAAACATAATACAGGGTTGAGTGCAGAAAGAAAAGAGAGTGGAGCATAGAAGAAAAACGATGCAGAAGCGGAACAGATTATAGAAGCTGAAGAAGGCAGAGGAGACATGGAGCTGTAATAGACCATATCAGAGACGGAGAAAGTAAGTAAATTTTTGTAAGATTCAATCAGGGTGATAGGGTGGTGCTAGGGAGGATTGTAGTCCTCTAAATTCTAGATGGTGCTAGAATATATTCTGGGAGTTGGTGCCTCCATCTAGTGGGTGCTAGAGAAACCTGGGAGTTGGTGCTTCCATCTAGTTGGTGCTAGAGAAATCCGAGAGTTGGTTCTCTCTGCAAGTTGTAGTTTTCTATCAGAGGTTGTAACCTCATATTTGATTTGGAGCTCAAAGATTGTGATGTACATGAAAGTTGGAGCTTGATTGACATCCTAAGAAAAAGAGGTTTTCACCCTTTATGGGTTTCCTCAAGAAAACTAGTATCTTTGTGTATTCTGTGTTATTGATCATTATATATCTATGCATGTTAAGTTATCAGAAACACATTAAATAATAATCTAGAAACAATAAAAAAATAACAGGAAACTTTTCAAGCTTATATACATAACTTATTCACCCCGCCCCCCTCTCAGTTATATTTCCAACAAGGGGCTTGCACAAGGTTAGGTTGAGACACAACTTTAGGAGGATTATCTATTATCTACAGAGTGGGGATACTCTTAAATATTTCTATTGCATCTTTGAAAATAACTTCTGTTTTACAGGGTCATACATGTCATCTCTGGAAACATCTTTCTTAATCATGGGCTGACTGTCCACATCTGCCCCATTTTTTTCTCCTCCACGAGTAATGATGTTAATATTAGATAGATGACCCTCAATTAACCTTTTTAATTATGATCTTATGATATTATCTCCTCATTGACGAACCCAATATTCCCATTTCACGATCAATTATGGGCAATCTTCATTACATGACCATTGTTCCTGTAGTAAGAGCACCATGGTCATCTTGGGTGAGGGAAATCTCTGGCCAAATGACCTTTTTCATTGTAGTTGTAACATCTTCTCAACCCTCTGCCTCCATTTCTTTCTCCTTTGAATCCACCTCTAGCCCCACCTCCCTGGCCTCTTCCAGGTCCTTGGGGGGTTTCATTTACTCTGAACATTGTTCGGTCTAATAGGTAAACAAGTGCATCCAACGATCTACATTGATTTATAGCATGGGTCATAGATGAACATAAATCACAATGTATTTTATTGGGAACAATTGTGTACTTATGCATAATAGGACACTACCTAGATGCATGCCCATGTATCCGACAAATTTCAAAATAATCAATCGTCTGAGAAGTTTGATCACCTAGGAAGGTATTGTATAACCCTAGTGTGTGGAATGGTAGAGTTAGAGATACTTGCACAACTCCTCTCGTTGGTCCCTAAGAGGGTCCCATAGGATTGTGAGGGGGTCCCATTCCCCTCATGTGCCTACATTCATTTTTCAGATGCCCTTTTGTGTATCATCTTGTGCACCAAACCTGAGGTCGTCCTGGTCTTAGTTGGTTAATTTTTGGATCTTTTCTTTTAGCGTCGATATTTTTCCCTGGAGTTGCGACAAATTTACATCTACTGGGGACCTGGTCATTCTCATATTCTCTGGATAACCTGCCATGGATTTGATCTTCATTGATTGTTCCAAGGCGCATGTTAATGTGGCTATCCATTGTTTCATTAAAGGAATTTTTATTAGAGGTAGAAATCCTTCGATGTACCATTCCCTCTGCTGATATTCATGAATTGGATGGACTAGCCTCCTAATAGAATCTTTAAATTTTTGGCTGTACTCCCAGGTAGATTCTCCCTCCCTTTGTTGAATCTCCCACAACTCAGAGAGATCTTGCTTCTCTGACTAAGGTAGTTTGAATTTGGTGATGAAATTCAAGTGCACTTGGTGAAGGGTGAATGTGTTTCCTAGCACCCATGGTTCAATAACATTCATATACCATATGAGAGCACGACCCCTCAAGGTAGTCTAAAAATCTACTAACTTGTTTGCATCGAGAGTCCCTATGGACCTCCATATGGCTTCACATAAGAACCAATGTTTATCTACATCTTCGTCCCCTTTACCCCATAATTATGGGTATTGGGTGATTGATCCTCGCATATGTCTAACCATTGTCGGTCTCACTGCTCCTATTAGAATGAAAACTAATGGTCCTAGTTGTGATTTACCTGGGGATCCCAATATCCTCCCAGCGTTGACACTTAAAGACTAATTCTTACTAATTGGATGTGATGGAATAGAAATAGCATAAGTAGGTAGTGTATAATTTACCATGGGTATAGAGGACACCTAGGGGATGGGTGATTCGGGGTTGGTTCCACTAACTTCTGGGTTGGTTTCTTTGATTTGGGGGTTCTCATTCTCTTCCTTTGGAGCATCCTTCTTTGCCTGATTCCCAATGTTTCCTAATATCAAGGTTGAATTTTCTTGATCTCCCACAAGGTATAGACCTGCTTCGTCTTCCCTTTCTTTTCCACCTTCTTCTTCTTGTCCACCCATATTTGGACTCCTTCCTCTCTATGCTTCTCTCTGCTGCAATTTTAGATTGGCCAGTGTTTCTTGTCTTCTCACCTTCCTCAACTCTTCCTTCTTTATTTCATTGTTCCTCTTGATATGATTTCATTTTTCAACACCTTAGACTACTTCGTTGCTTTCTTTACCTTTATGTGCCACCACTTCTCAAAAATGGAGGATATC
>JASDQU010682065.1:4406-18479 GCA_032191745.1 Picea mariana
CACTTTAATCATAAAGTTATCTTTTAATTTGCATCTCACAAATTAATTTGACTAAGACCCATATTCGGCAATTTCTCCCCCTTAGGGCCTAGGGAAGAGAAACACTTGCCTTGGTACATAATTTAACAAGAAGAAGTACTCCACATATGATCAAGAGTTTTATGCAGTGATTCAAGCCTTAAATAAGTATAGGCATTATCTTATTCCCAAGGAATTTGTGTTGTATAGTGACAATCAAGCTCTATAGTTCATCACCAGACATGAGAAGTTGAATAAGAGGCATGAAAAGTGGTTAGAGTTTATGCATAATTTTACTTTTGTAATAAATCATATCAGTGGGAGCGCAAATAAGGTTGCATATGTTTTGACTAGAAGGTGCCTTATTATGTAGGAATTTTAAGTGGAAACCTTGGGGGTTGAACACCTTAATGAAATGTATGGTGAAGATGTAGATTTCAAAGAATCTTGTGAAGCATGTGAAAATAATTTGCTAAGGGACAAGAGCCCATGGATGGAATATTTGATTTAGGATGGAATTCTATTCAAAGGGATCCAATTGTGCATACCAAAATGCTCAATGAGAGACAATTTATTGAAAGAGAAGCATAGTGGAGGTCTAGCAGGACATTTGGCCATGATAAAACATTTTCACAATTGAGTAGGTCATACCATTCGCCAGGTATGAGATTTGGAGTGAAAAAATTTGTGAACAAATGAAGAATTTGATAGTATGCAAAAGGAAGACAACAAAAAACTGGTCTTTATCAACTATTTCCTA
This sequence comes from Picea mariana, assembly GCA_032191745.1. NCBI lineage: Eukaryota > Viridiplantae > Streptophyta > Pinopsida > Pinales > Pinaceae > Picea > Picea mariana. Next base: position 5,185 of record JASDQU010682065.1, read on the forward strand.
TTCTAGACAGACCTTGGGATGCTATCAACATGGATTTCATGTTGGGATTTCCAAGAACCTAGAGGGGAAGTGATTCCATATTTTTGGTATTTGAAAGGTTTTCCAAGATGACACCCTTTATACCATGCCAGAAGACAAATGATGTTAGACACATAGAAATTCTATTTTTTAAAGAAGTTGTGAAACTAGATGGTTTTCCCAGGAGCATTGTTTCAGACAGGGACACCAAGTTTGTAGGTCATTTTTGGAGAATGACGTGGAAGAAATTGTAGACAGATTTTCCCTGTAGTTCAGGATATCATCCTCAAATAGATGGACAAACTGAGGTGGTAAACAAAAGTTTGGGGAATTTGCTGAGGAGTTTGGTCACTGAGCACCACAGTCAATGGGATCAGACTCTGCCACAAGCATAATTTGCATACACCGATTCCCCAAATACGAGAATAGGAAGAATCCCATTCCATATAGTGTATGGAATGTAGCCAAGAGGGATATACAAACTAAGAGATTTGGGATAGAATGAATTCAGAAGTGCAGAAGTTGAATATTTTGCTGCAGAGATGAAAAAAATCCATGGTGAGATCAAGGAGCAGTTGCAGTACAACAACAAGAAATATAAGAGCAGAGTTGATCAACATAGGAGAGAGATTTAATTTGAAGTGGGAGATCAATTTTTAGCGCACTTGAGGAAAGAAAGGTTCCCAATGGGAACATATAACAATCTGAAAATGAAAAATATAGGACCATGCAAGATCCTTAGAAATTTTGCAGCAAATGATTATGAGATAGAGTTGCCAGAAAATGTGGGAATATCACCTATTTTTAATGTTGCAGACCTATATCCTTACAGGGAAGATGAAACATGAGGATCAGGTAATCAGAAGGACATCAGATGGGAAAAACAAATTTATGTATCAGAGAAGCCACATATGGAGAATATTATAGATCAGAGGATTGGCAAGAGTACCAGAAGAAAGACTTATTTTGAATACCTTGTGAAGTGGAAAGGCCATCTAGAAGAAGATGCAAGTTGGGAAAGTGAAGTAGACTTTTTGAAGCAAGGAAAGACATCGCAGGAGCTCATGGACATGAGTCCATGAATTTTTGGCCAGAGGAGTATGATGCAGGAGCATCTACATCAACCTTAAAAGAGGAGGATAGGCTGGAGGACAACACATCAACCAATTCATGTATGGAGCTGATTTGGATTCTACAAAGGAGAGTGCACCTTTTTAAATTTGAATTTCATGAAAATAAATGTAATTAATGAATTGGAGGCCAAAGCCATCCCTAAAGATCCTCTCGAATCAGTATCACTTTAATGTAAATGATGTATTGTACAGAGGTTGCGCATCTGGCCTTATATTTTTGTAAATGCTATTAATTTATTAGTCCTTAGTAGGTGGATTCATAAATCCTGATAGGATATCATTTAGGATTGTTGGGGGGAAATGCTTGATGAATCACCTCTTGTATATATTCTTGTATCAATTTCCAAAGTAAGGTTGTTAATGCTTATTTGTGATATATGTCATTTCTGAGAGAGAGAGAGAGAGAGAGAGAGAGAGAGAGAGAGAGAGAGAGAGAGAGAGTTGTTGTTATTGAGATCCAGAGAGCATTGTATAAGTTGTTGAAGGAGTAGTGGAGGATTGTCTGTATCTATGTATATTATCACTTGAATGCATAGAAAGAGAAGCTTTAATCCAAATGTTTGGTGTTTTTGTCACTCCATTTATCTGAATGAATGGTAGGCTTTCTGTTCATTTAAATTCTCTGTTTATACTTGTTCTTGTGCTTATGAAATTCATTTTGTGATTAGATACATGAATATGTAGAGTTAGAATAAGTTTCAATTGTTTCTCTTCTGAGAGCTTGTGAAAGGAGTGCATATTATCCACAAGGAGTGTATTGACAGATTTAAGTTTACCTTAGAGAAGCTCAAGAGAGATAACGTTGAATCTTTGATAGTAGTAGTACAAAGAAAGCATAGAGCCACACAAGGAGTGCGCAGGCCGAGTTGTTCTTAGGCTCTTTGTCCCAAAGGAGAAAATTCAAGTGGAAGAGTTCCAAGGCCACAACGAGTGTGCCCAAGGATTTAAAATCTTGGAGGAACAATCTTAGGAGAGATAGCAACCATAAGCATCAAGGAGAAAAGACTTAGAAAATTCTAAGTCTGAACATTTTTAAGTTCAAAAGAACCTGCAGAGAGAGGAAAAATGGGTCGGTATTAACTATTTTTGGGGCTCATAAGAAGCCCTAAGAGTCAATTCGACTCCATATTACATCGATCCTAGACCAAGAAGTCGCGCATACCCTGGGAGAGGCGGGGGGTTTGTGCCATTATTCTTGTAGCACATTTTCCCTTTTCATAATTTAAATTTAAAATGAGAACTAAGACTTGTATCTTGATGGAAAGATCCTGAATGTCTTATTCTAACTTTAATCACACTAATGCATGTCATAAAATGTTCAGAAAGGATAATGAAAACACACTTTAAAGGATATAGAAGAAGAAAACAAAGTGTAAAGTAATTCTAGGAAAGGGTGGGGCAGAGAAAAGAGTAGTTCAACGGTCATTAACAAAATTAAGGACTAACACCATATCCTTCTGGGGATAATGTTTCATGGTGAAACTTTAAGGACCTGTTGACCAATGCCTTTATCTCCCTGATCATCATAAAACTTTCACGGTAATTTATTTCCCTACTCTTCCATCCATTTATTTTGTAATCCAAAGAAAATAAAAACCACAAAACTGCAAAGTAGTGTTTCCATTGGGCTTATGGAGTCTTATTTGAATCAATCAACTAATCACACCAAAACAAAACCAAATCATACTGTACAAACTGAAACCCCTAGGTAGTTTAAAAGAAGTAGTGTTTTAGAAACCGCCCATTCACTGGGCCTCCCAAGATTTCACTATCATCCAAATTATGTAAGAGGAAAGTATTATTATTCATGACCTTAGCTATTTTGAAAGGACTGTACCATAAATTATCAAACTTACCATGCTTAGACTTTTCCTCTTTCCTAGCATCCCACCTCAACACAATATATCCTTCTTGAAAAATATCCTTTGTAGTCTTATTATCAAAAGTTACCTTAACCTTGTTTTCATAAATGACAACTTCCTGATTCAACCTTTCTCTATTCTGTTGAACTTATATGATCTAGAAAATTCTTCTTTGAATATCATTGGGCTCTTCTAACTATTCTTGCATAAATTTGAGAACAGGTAAACCGAGTTGTGTTGGAAATACAACCTCTGTTCCATAAACCATTTGAAAAGGTGAATTTCCAATAGATTTATTAGTACTGATTCGATCATCCCATAAGGAACATTTAAATTTTGAATCCCATGATCTCTTATTCTCTATGAGAAATGTTTTAATGATCCTTATAAGGCTCTTAATGGATGATTATGCTAATTCGTTTCCCTGAGGATAGTAATGAGTGGAGTGAACCAACTCGATGTTGTATTTATTACAAAACACAACCATTGAATTAGACTTGAAGGCTTGGGCATTATCAATAATCAACTTTTTACAACACCCCAATCTCGAGAAAATATTCCCTTCAAGAAAACTCATGATTACCTTATCTGTTGCATTTTGTGTTGGTATTTCCTCAATCCATTTGGTAAAGTAATATGTGGCTGTGATTATCCATTTATGTTGTCCAGAAGATGGAGGATGAATTTCCCCAATCAAATCCAAACCCCATTGTTGAAAAGTTCCATGGGAAATGATGGGTTTCAAAGGCATAGACATTAGTTTCTATTTTACTGCAAACTTTTGACATGGTTCACATGCCCTGACCTGAGAAAACAAATCAAAGAACAATATAGGCCAGTAATAACCTACTCTTAGTATTTTAAAAACCGTGGCTTTCTAATGATGATGTCCCCCACAAACTCCTTTGTGTAAATCATTGAAAATATGTTTTGATTCCTCCTCATCAACACATCTTAGAAAAATTCCATTGGGATATGTCCAAAACAAAAATTGATTGATAATACAATACTTCATAGATTTAAGTTTAAGAGATATGAATTTAGATTTTTCTAAATCATGAGGAGATTGAATACTTTGCATAAAATGAATAATATCTTTATACCATGGTGAAGAAATATATTTGTTTTTTACCTATGAACCAGTTTCTTCAACCTGTAATACTGAATTAATTGATCCATTGGAGATATAATGCAATCCAATTGATTTACAATTTGATTATGTCAGTAATTTAGCAATACCTTGTCCTTTAATCAATTTAGTAGGCTTTATGACCATGTTATATTCCATAATCTTGGTTATCCATCTTCCCCTTTTTCCTTCACTATCAGGTTGAACCATAATTTCCTTAACAACACTACTCGAAACATATGCAATAATCTCATAATGCAGAACATACACTCTAAAATACTTCAATGCTTTCACCAGAGCGTAGGCTTGTTTCTCCATAATATCATATTTTAATTATGAATCCCTTAGAGTCTTACTGAATAAAGAGAAAGGTTGTTCATACCCTTCATCATTTCTTTGCAAAAGAACAACAACAATGGTATCTTCATATGCAAATGAAAAAAACAAAAAATCTTTAGAGTGATTTGGATTGATGAGGGTAGGAGATTTAATTAAAGATTTCTTAATATTTTCAAATGAATCCTTTGCCTCATGAATCCACTTTATTTTTGAATCTTTCTTCAACATATCAATAATAAGCTTAATGATTTCTGCAAAATTGGATACAAATATTCTTAGAAAATTTATTTTACTTATGAATGATTGGATAGACTTCTTATTCCTTGGAATGCCTATCTTTTGGATGGCCTTTACCCTTTCAATATCTATCTTGATTCCTTCTGGTGAAACAATATATCCTAAGATTTTACCTTCCTCCATAGAAAAATGAGACTTCTTAGGGTTTAATGACATGCCATACCTTCTGCACTTTTCAAATGTCTTCTTCAGATGTTGAGAAAACACTAATTCTGTCAAGATAAATTACCATGAATTTGTCTTTCTCACCAATGAATGCAATGTCCATGGTTCTCTAGAAAGTCTCTCCAACATTCATAAGCCCAAAGTGGATTTTTCATACATGAAGGTGCCCCAGGGAGTAGTAAAAGTTGTCTTCTTTTTATCTTCTTCCATCATTGATATCTGATTATAACCTCAACATCCATCAAGCATGGAGATCCTTTGATCCCCTACTACTCTTTGTAAAATATGATCAATTTTAGGTAATGGATAATTTTCCTTCAGAGAACACATGTTTAGATTTCTAAATACTACACACAGACTTATTTCTCCATTTGTTTTCCTAACAGGTACTAAATTTTCCACCCACTCTGAGTATCTCAATGGTACTATAATTTTAGCATTCAACAATCTTTTCAACTCTTTTTCAATTATAGGTAGCAACAATGGATTGAATTGTGTTTTATTTTTCTTAAAAGTTTTGGATCCAGGATTCAAAGGAATCTTATGCTGCATAATATCTGTATCGAAAACCTTAAGGTCTTCATAAGACAAAGCAAAAACATCAGAAAATTGTTTCATCAAACTTACATACTTGTTCCTCTATTCATCTGGTAATTTCTTGGATAACTTCACCATCCTTGGATTTGAATTAGAACTGATATCACAATCTACCACTTCTTCCTCTTCTGTTTGAATAACAGATATTTTTGACACATAATTATAATCAAATAATCTCTTAAGGGGAAATAGGCCCTTTGGAAAATGATTTTTTTTTAACTCAATAATTTTATGGCCAACAATTTTGTTTTGAAGAATATCAACAGAATGAACTTCTACATCATCATTTTCATTTTCTTGATCTATGGAAATGGAAAAAAATTAATCAATTGTCTTTAAAACTCTATTAATCTCCTGATCATCTTTAAAAACTTGCCAATTTTTTTATATTGTCTAGTATAGAAGGTCTGTGTCTTTTCTCAACTTCAAATCTTAAGTTTGGAAGTATTGGAGTTTTGAAATTACTAGCTGCCAAAGCTAGAGAATCTTCCTATTGATTCAAATTTCTCTGTATAAAAGTGATATTGAACGCCAGAAATAAATTATCAGCAAAATCCCATACCTCATTTTTGTATTTATTTAATATTTGTTGTTTGTCCTGATAGAGATTCTTGAGTTGATGAATGATTAACTTTGAATCTCCAAAAACTGAAATTTTATCAATGCCCATATCCTTAGTTGCTTTCAATCCCAACAAAAGATCCTCATATTCACTGATATTGTTTGTTGTATCAAATTCCAACTTGTATGGAAAAGGAATGACTTATTTGGAAGGAGAGATGAGAACAATTCTAGGCTCAGATCCTTCTTTGGAACAAGAACCATCAAAGAACATTTTACACACTGAATTTTCTGTATTTTTCTCTTCTGTAGGTGTAACTTTCCTCACTGATGCTTCAATTGTCTTATCAATGATGTGAAAAAATGAAGAACCAAGTTCATCTTCAACTGCATATATGGGATGATTTCTAGGATTTTCATGATCACTAACCAGGTAATCCAATCTAACTTCCCTGTACAGTCTTTGATGTTCTCCACCAAATAAAGGTATAGTTGCATAATTGAGATCCATTTGTAGTGTTACCCCTACTTTCTTATCCCATTACCTAGATAATAGCATCCCAAACTTAGGAGGTATATCATCCACTATCACATTCAAAACCACACTTTTCATAGGCAACTGAGATAAAGTGACAACCATGTATTTAATGAATCCTAAAAACTTAACCTTTCTAGAGTCAAAAGAGTACAAGTCTAGATAAGGCTTAGTGGTATCCAACCCTAGCTCATTCATAACTACCTTTGGCATGCCATTATGTGATGCTCCTGAATCCATTAGACAATTATGAAATACTTTTCATGAATATTCAAGGATATATAGAAAGGAGGAGAGGCATCATATCTATGTTCAATATGTGGCCCAATAGTTATACCAGGATTTTCATCTTCAAGATTTATGGTATTAGAAAAATTAACATGAGAAGGAGATTGTAGGGCTTTCAAAACCGATTTTCTAAAAGGACCAGTTTTCATTAATTCTACCAAAGGTATAGGGATTTTGATCTTATTGATTTCATTCTCCAAACTAATAGAAGGAACATGCTTCTCAGATTCCTTTACCTATGTGTACTAACCTTGACAGGTTTTTTTTGTTGTTGATCAATTTTAGCCCCTATTTCTTTACTGGATCCTGGCTTTATTGGAGAATTTGTCTTTTTTGCTTGAACATAGGTGTCTACTTTTGATCCACTTGCTCTGGATCTAAGCTCATACTTTTTCCTTTTGGGTTCAATTTGATAAATATCTTCAACATCTTATTCCTCAAACTAATTCAATATAATGGCATATTCATATTCTTGTTGTGTCACATGAGTGGGAGTTAATTCTGTATCATGTAAATGAACTGTTGAATCTTCCTCAGTATCATCAATTTCTTCAATTTCTTCCACTGCATTGTTTTGAAAAGGAGGAAAAACTCTTTGATCCTATTGATTTATTCTTTCCATTTGCATAATTTGAGGAACATTGTTAGGCATTATGAACTAATTAGAATTTTTGTATCCACCCTTTTGTGTAGATCTTCCAGGTTTCTTTGTTTCCATCTTAAGTTTATCCATTTCATATGTTAAAGTTTTCAACATTTTGGCCATTTCATCAATCTTTGAATCGTATGTTGTATGAGAAGAAGAAGGAAGTTCTTCTTTCTGTTTTTTCTTGTCTCTATCATTCTTTGATTTCAACCTCTCTACTGCCAATATATTGGATTCTACTTCAATGGTTGCTTCCTGCATTAAAATCATAGTGACAAACCTTCTTTCCATCAACAAAAGAGAAAACTTAGCATCAAAAGCATTGAAAAAAAGTTAATTTGGCAGATTTTTATGTGGGTTTAATTTCATCTGGAATCTTACTATACATTTTATTGAATCTTTTAGTGAAATTTGATACAGATTCTCCTTGTTTCCTTTTCAAAGAACCAAACTCAGTGATATAATACAAGTAATATTTCTTGTCTCCCTAGTGTCTTAAAAAGGTATCATCTAGTGCATCAATAGCAACACTAGAATTAGGAGGGAGAATTTTGAACCATTTCCTTGCTTCTCCATCTAAAATCTGCACAAAAGGTCTCATCCAAACATTTGCATGCTTCACATTAAGATCATCTGCAAAATTGTAGAAATAATCAATTTCTCTTCAACAATGACCTCTCCCTTTCCATTAAATCTTGGAAAATAATTCATATAATCATTTGGTGGGAAAGCATACAATAATTATGGTAGGATCAACGATGCATATATTGCTACAACAATTGCATCCATTTTGTTTACAACCATATTTGTGACAACTATTGTTTGAATTTTAGGAAGAGATAAAATTTGAGATGTAGAAGGGAAAACAATCCCTTGGGTAGAAGAAATTGGTTGAGATGATGTAGGTTTATGATCTTCAACTGATGAGATCAAAGGTTTCTTTTCCGAATTAAGATGGGAAGAAGGTTCAAGAAATAAAGGATTGTCAAAGGTTGGAAATTGCAGTTTAGATTCTTCAGAAGAACCAGACTGAGGTGATGAAGATAAAAGTTGACCATGCTCATTTTTAGTATCTCTGGTAAAATATCTCAAAGCTCCAACTATAGATGAGGTGTTTGTTTGTTCTTCTTCGATAAGCTTAGAGAATATTTTTCATTCTTCTAAATTCAATTTAGAAATAGTTGATGGAAAAGATATAGTTGAAGATTGAAAAATAGGTTTTGTTTCAATTTCAGGTACAACTTCTACAGATGGAGACTTATATTTAGAAGAAGAAGATTTTCCTTGAGTACCTTTAGACTTTCTTAATAACTTTTCAGGATCAAACACCGCTAGAACAGGTTTTGGATCTGGGTTTCTTCTGGTCACCTATTTCTTTTTAGACGATGATAAGGTTAGAGGAGGTTTAAGTCCTTTAACTTCTCTTTTAGGAGCCTGAAATAATACAGAGGAGTTGCCAGGTCAATAATATACAGTCACACATGAATGTCTAAATTCTTGTCCACCATCAATATTTAGATTTGATCTTTGTCATTCTCCCAAGGAAAAATAATCCGTGTCTCTGTCCCTGGCAGTGGCGCCAAAAGATGTTAGTCCCTAAAGTTTCACTTGAATGTGAAAGGGAAAGATAGGGAATCATCAAGTTATTGCAATGATTTTATGGATAAATATTTGTATTTGGTTTTGAAATGTTTTGAAGGTTGGGTCAAAGATAATGTAAAAATATCAATCTCAAATATGCAAGAGAAAATTTGTATCTCAATGGATTAGTAAATGGAAGTCAATCCAATAAATCAGATGGAAAATGTAATATGAAAGACATGGAAAATATGTAAGCTTTCAATTTTTCCACTCACATATGAAACTCTTGTTGGAAATATAACTGAGAGGGGGGGGTGAATCAGTTATGTATATAAGCTTGAAACTTTTCCTGTTATTTTCTGATTCTTTCTAGATTATTATTCAATGTGTTGTTGATAACTTAACATGCATAGATATACAATATTTTATCAATCACACAGAATATACATGGACACTGATTTTCATGAGGAAAACCATAAGAGTGAAAATCTCTTCTTCTTAGGATGTCAATCAAGCTCCAAATTTCATGTACATCATAGTCTTTGAGCTCCAACTCAAATATGAGGCTACAACCTCTGATAGCAAGCTACAACTTGCAGAGAGCACCAACTCTCAGAATTTTCTAGCACCAACTAGATGGAATCACCAACTCCTAGGTTTCTCTAGCACCCACTAGATGGAAGCACCAACTCCTAGGTTTCTCTAGCACCCACTAGATGTAAGCACCAACTCCCAAAATATCTTCTATTACCAACTAGAATCTAGAGGACTGCAATCCTCCCTAGCACCACCCTACCACCCTGATTGAATCTTACAAAACTTTACTTACTTGCTTTGTCTCTAGTATGGTCTATTACAACTCCATGTCTCGTATGCCTTCTTCATCTTCTATCCTTTGTTCCGCTTCTGCATCATTCTACTTCTATGCTCTACTTTGCTTCCTTTTGTGCTCAACAGTCCCCCCTATTCAGCTTCTCTTCTACCTTTTATTCTCTGTGTTGCCTCTGCATGATCTTCACCACGCCATGGATCTCCCCTTCTAGTTATGCACTCTGTCTCATCCTACCCACATGCATCACATTAGGAAAAAATCACTATCTTCTCTATTCTGCATGTCTTTCTCACACCAAGTCCTCTGCCTGATCATCGTTTGAACTCTTCATCTTCTTTGGTGGTTATCCTGAATCTTTTCATCATTAGTGGTCGTTATCCAAAGATTCTTTGGCTTCGCTGGAAGTTGCAACTCTTTGTCTTCTCTATCAATTACAATGAGTCACTTTTGGCTTATTTGGCTTCTAAGCCCCTTCCTTCACGTGACCATCAGCGTTGATCATATGCCTAACCAAAAGGTTCTTTGTGAATCGCGACTTCAGGAATCTTGGTATGAGACATATCGATTCTCCCAACTCCCGATATCTGAAGTGGAGCTTAGCGACACTAGCTCCTTCCTCTATTTTCTCTCTCTACGTGACCGCTGGTTGTGACCTAGGGCCAAGCACTTTGGGACTTCGCGTTTCGGGTATTTGGATGTGAGCCAACACTGAATTTCCTAACTTTCGAAGTCCCAAAATCTGAACTAACGCCTAGCGATCACTATCTCCGTTATCAATATGATCTTGGGCGATGAACTCATGTGATCACATGATTGCAAACGCGTCCAAAGTTGGTTTAAAACAAACTATGTTTCACCCCGAAATTTACCTCGAGCCTCCTCATGTCCTTTCTCCAAAACTGTGGTTTTGATTGTGGCCTACCCTCAACTCATTAATGTTTGTGCACCTTCAATCCTTGCAATGCGATGGGACTGTCAATCTCACGATCTTGATGGTGCTTTTGAATTGACGATTCAGATCTGTCCTTTCAAGTTCTGTGGATCAACGACTGTGATTGATTTCGTGATCCGGACTTTGAGAGTTTCAACACTCAAACCCTGCTTTCCTCCGTACGTCAATCTTCCAGACTTGACAATCCAGTGACACGTGCCCCTCTTGGATTAACGGTCGAGATCTCCTTCGGGTCTCCGGACTCTGGAGATTTCAAATCTCAACTTCTCGTTTCTTCTGACTAGATAAATTCTAAAATGGAAGATCTGCTGACATCTATCCTCTTTAATCCAACTTCCATCCTCTGCTCCAGGACTTCGCCCTTCAAAATTCGCATATTTAAGTTTCTCCTCGCTCAGCTTCCCTCCAAGCATTTTACCCGAAGCTTGCAATCTAGTGACACCTGTCCTCTTGTAGATCAACAAATCCTAGTTTCTTTGGCTGTTCGGGATTTGGCGATTTCAAACCTTTCTCCTTCATGTTTTCCTAGAGTATTTACACCCAAATGCGTAATATTCTGACACATACCCCTCCTGGCGATCAACGACTAGGGTCTTCTTCAGGTCTTTGGCATTTGGGACATTGGCAATTTATTCTAATCACTGGTGGTAAAACTCTTGAAGTAAAAATTCCCGCGGTGATGTAACTTGCTTAAGTCACTTGATGATGTGGCACGACCTGAGTAGTTGCCGCGTGTCACTCAGATTCATGATTTGCACGTACCTGAAATGTCGATTCAACTTGACACTTGTTATTATTTGATTGCGCCATGTGTCCTTGTTGACATAGTCTTGCTGACGTGGATCTCCTCATGTGACAAATGTTCTTCTCTTGGATCTAACGGTTGTCCTAAATCCCGAAATGTATCTTAGATCGACGACTGAGAGAGACTTCGGACCTTCGTCCTTCGGGAGTTCGAGACTTTTTGTATCCTTTCCAACCATAAACTCCTGAAATGATTCACTCTGGAGTTGTGGATCATGTGCCACTTGTTAGTCTTGATGATGGAAGGTCCCTGCTTACTTTGGGACTTCGGGACTTTGACAAGTCCGCTCTCCTACGCTCATCCAAAGGCTTAAAATTCATGCATTTATATCTGGATCTAAATGATGTTGATCCTCGACGCTCAGATACAACATATCACATCTGTACTTCTCCTTTGTGCTTCCTCCAGTCACTAGACACTGATCTAATGGTCATCACATTTTCTCCAGATCCAATGGTCCTAATTAATTTTGGATTTCAAGCTTCGGATAATTCAACTTTCAAGTTGCCAATTCTTCCGAAGTGAGATTCCCCGAATAGTAACTTCATCGCAACTTTTTCCTTGAACAAAATGTTGTTTGTCGATCATGTTCTTAGATAGATGGCTCAATATATCTACAGTGCTGCTCTTCTAGCTTATCCCGTCCTTCCACTTAGAATGATCCAACTGTTGTCGGGTATTTGGGATTGGTGATCCAACGGACACTGTAGTTCTTCCTCCCAATATTTCTCGCCTTTTTCTTCATCGTCTGTTCTTCCCATAAATGACAAGCACACTCTTCCTATAAACATGCCAAAAATATCCCCTTTGGAATTGATGGAAACCCTGATAGGCTACATTATTGTGCTTAGACCTCCAAATTTAACATCCAAACAACACCTTTTTCTCCCCCTTTGACATCAATGTCAAAGAAAATAGAGAGTGTCTGTGTGCTCCCCCTGATCAGATATACTAGGAGAACTCTCCCCCTGATCAGATAGATTATTTATCTTGATAACGGGGTCATGCCCAACTTCTGGCATAGATACTCAAACTGATCTTTTGCAAGCAGTTTAGTGAAGATATCAACAATCTGATCTTTGGATGGAATATAATGCAAAGAAACAATAGTGTTGGTCACCTGTTCCCTCAAGAAGTGATACTTGATTGGTATATTCTTGGTCTTGGAGTGAAATACAGGATTCTTTGACACACTAATCACACTAGTATTATCACAATGAATTGAGATCGGTGCAGTATATTTTACCTCTAAGTCTGCAAGGGTTTGAATCATCCACAATACTTGGGTACAACAAGTGGAAGCTACAATGTATTCAGCTTCTGTAGTTGATAAAGAAATGGAACCTTGCTTATTTCTCAATCGTGCTACAAGTAATTTCCTAAGAAGAATGCACCTCCACTCGTGATTTTCCTTTCATCCATGCAGTTAGCCCAATTAGCATCTGAATAGACTGAAAATTGAAAGTTCTGATTCCTAGGATACCATAGGCCATAGTTCATTGTTCCTTTCAAGTATCTTAATATTCTTTTGACAACTAACAAATGAATCTGTTTA
>JASDQU010682065.1:18529-29400 GCA_032191745.1 Picea mariana
TGAGTATCTCAATGGTACTATAATTTTAGCATTCAACAATCTTTTCAACTCTTTTTCAATTATAGGTAGCAACAATGGATTGAATTGTGTTGTTTTCTTCTTAAAAGTTTTGGATCAAGGATTCAAAGGAACCTAATGCTGCATAATATCTGTATCAAAAACCTTAAGGTCTTCATAAGACAAAGAAAAAACATCAGAAAATTGTTTCATCAAACTTACATACTTGTTCCTCTATTCATCTGGTAATTTCTTGGATAACTTCACCATCCTTGGATTTGAATGAGGATTGATATCACAATCTACCACTTCTTCATCTTCTGTTTGAATAACAGATATTTTAGACACATAATTATGATCAAGTAATCTCTTAAGGGGAAATAGGCCCTTTGGAAAATGATTGTTTTTTAACTCAATAATTTTATGGCCAACAATTTTGTTTTGAAGAATATCAACATAATGAACTTCTACATCATCATTTTCATTTTCTTGATCTATGGAAATGGAAAAAAATTAATCAATTGTCTCTAAAACTCTATTAATCTCCTGATCATCTTTAAAAACTTGCCAATTTTTTATATTGTCTGATATAGAAGGTCTGTGTCTTTCCTCAACTTCAAATCTTATGTTTGGAAGTATTGGAGTTTTGAAATTACTAGCTTCCAAAGCTAGAGAATCTTCCTATTGATTCAAATTTCTCTGTATAAAAGTGATATTGAATGCTAGAAATACATTATCAACAAAATGCCATACCTCATTTTTGTATTTATTTAATATTTGTTTTTTGTCCTGATAGAGATTCTTGAGTTGATGAATGATTAACTTTGAATCTCCAAAAACTGAAATTTTATCAATGCCCATATTCTTAGCTGCTTTCAATCCCAACAAAAGATCCTCATATTCACTGATATTGTTTGTTGTATCAAATTCCAACTTGTATGGCAAAGGAATGACGTATTTGGAAGGAGAGATGAGAACAATTCCAGGCTAAGAGCCTTCTTTGGAACAAGAACCATCAAAGAACATTTTCCACACTTAATTTTCTGTATTTTTCTCTTCTGCAGGTGTAAATTTCTTCAGTGATGCTTCAATTGTCTTATCAATGATGTGAAAAAATGAAGAACCAAGTTCATCTTCAACTGCATATATAGGATGATTTCTAGGATTTTCATGATCACTAACCAGGTAATCTAGTCTAACTTCCCTGTACAATCTTTGATGTTCTCCACCAAATACATGTATAGTTGCATAATCAAGATCCATTTGTAGTGTTACCCCTACTTTCTTATCCCATTACCTAGATAATAGCATCCCAAACTTAGGAGGTATATCATCCACTATCACATTCAAAACCACACTTTTCATAGGCAACTGAGATAAAGTGACAACCACGTATTTAATGAATCCTAAAAACTTAACCCTTCTAGAGTCAAAAGAGTACAATTATTGATAAGGCTTAGTGGTATCCAACCCTAGCTCATCCATAACTACCTTTGGCATGATATTATGCGATGCTCCTGAATCCATTCGACAATTATGAAATAATTTTCATGAATATTCAAGGATATGTAAGGAGGAAAGGCATCATATCTATGTTCAATATGTGGCCCAATAGTTATAGCAGGATTTTCATCTTCAAGATTTATGGTATTAGAAAAATTAACATGAGAAGGAGATTGTAGGGCTTTCAAAACCGATTTTCTAAAAGGATCAGTTTTCATTAATTCTACAAGAGGTATAGGAATTTTGATCTTATTGATTTCATTCTCCAAACTACTAGAAGGAACATGCTTCTCAGATTCCTTTACCTATGTGTACTAACCTTGATAGGTTTTTTTTGTTGTTGATCAATTTTAGCCCCTACTTCTTTATTGGATCCTGGCTTTACTGGAGAATTTGTCTTTTTTTCTTGAACATAGGTGTCTACTTTTGATCCACTTGTTGTGGATCTAAGATCATAATTTTTCCTTTTGGGTTCAATTTGATTAATATCTTCAACATCTTATTCCTCAAACTAATTCAATATAATGGAATCTTCATATTCTTGTTGTGTCACATGAGTGGGAGTTAATTTTGTATCATGTAAATGAACTGTTGAATATTCCTCAGTATCATCAATTTCTTCAATTTGTTCCACTGCATTGTTTTGAAAAGGAGGAAAAACTTTTTGATCCTCTTGATTTATTCTTTCCCTTTGCATAATTTGAGGAACATTGTTAGGCCTTATGAACTGATTGGAATTTTTGTATCCACCCTTCTGTGTAGATCTGCCAAGTTTCTTTGTTTCCATCTTAATTTTAGCCATTTCATATGTTAAAGTTCTCATCATTTTGGCCATTTCAACAATCTTTGAATCATATGTTGTATGAGAAGAAGAAGAAAGTTCTTCTTTCTATTTTTTCTTGTCTCTATCATTCTCTGATTTCAACCTCTCTACTGCCAATATATTGGCTTCTACTTCAATGGTTGCTTCCTGCATTAAAATCAAAGTGACAAACCTTCTTTCCATCAACAAAAGAGAAAAATCAGCATCAAAAGCATTGGAAAAAAGTTAATTTGGCATATTGTTATGTGGGTTTAATTTCGTCTGGAATCTTACTATACATTTTATTGAATCTTTTAGTGAAATCCGATACACATTCTCCTTGTTTCCTTTTCAAAGAATCAAACTCATTGATATAATACAAGTAATATTTCTTGTCTCCCTAGTGTCTTAAAAAAGTATCATCTAGTGCATCAATAGCAACAATAGAATTAGGAGGGAGAATTTTGAACCATTTCCTTGCTTCTCCATCTAAACTCTACACAAAAGGTCTCATCCAAACATTTGCATGCTCCACATTAAAATCATCTGCAAAATTGTAGAAATAATCAAGTGCTCTTCAACAATGACCTCTCCCTTTCCATTAAATCTTCGAAAATAATTCATATAATCATTTGGTGGGAAAGCATACAATACTTGTGGTAGGATCAACGGTGCATATATTGCTGCAACAATTGCATCCATTTTGTTTACAACCATATTTGTGACAACTATTGTTTGAATTTTAGGAAGAGATAAAATTTGAGATGTAGAAGGGAAAATAGTCCCTTGGGTAGAAGAACTTAGTTGAGATGATGTAGGTTTATGATCTTCAACTGATGAGATCAAAGGTTTCTTTTCTGAATTAAGATGAGAAGAAGGTTCAAGAAATAAAGGATTGTCAAAGGTTGGAAATTGTGGTTTAGATTCTTTAGAAGAACCAGACTGAGGTGATGAAGATAAAATTTGACCATGCTAATTTTTAGTATCTTTGGTAAAATCTCTCAAAGCTCCAACTATAGATGACGTGTTTGTTTGTTCTTCTTCGATAAACTTAGAGAATAATTTTCATTCTTCTAAATTCAATTTAGAAATAGTTGATGGAAAAGATATAGTTGAAGATTGAACAATAGGTTTTGTTTCAATTTCAGGTACAACTTCTACAGATGGAGACTTATATTTAGAAGAAGAAGATTTTCCTTGAGTACCTTTAGACTTTCTTAATAACTTTTCAGGATCAAACACTACTAGAACAGGTTTTGGATTTGGGTTTCTTCTGGTCACCTCTTTCTTTTTAAATGATGATAAGGTTAGAGGAGGTTTAAGTCCTTTAAATTCTCTTTTAGGAGCCCGAAATAATACAGAGGAGTCACCAGGTGAATAATATACAGTCACACATGAATGTCTAAATTCTTGTCCACCATCAATATTTAGATTTGATCTTTGTCGTTCTCCCAAGGAAAAATAATTCGTGTCTCCGTCCCTGGCAGCGGTGCCAAAAGATGTTAGTCCCTGAAGTTTCACTTGACTATGAAAGGGAAAGCTAGGGAATCATCAAGTTATTGCAGTGATTTTATGGATAAATATTTGTATTTGGTTTTGAAATGTTTTGAAGGTTGGTTCAAAGATAATGTAAAAATATCAATCTCAAATATGCAAGAGAAAATTTATATCTCAATGGCTTAGTAAATGGAAGTCAATCCAATAAATTAGATGGAAAATGTAATATAAAAGACATGGAAAATATGTAAGCTTTCAATTTTTCCACTCAGATATGAAACTCTTGTTGGAAATATAACTGAGAGGGGGGGGGTGAATCAGTTATGTATATAAGCTTGAAACATTTCCTGTTATTTTATGATTCTTTCTAGATTATTATTTAATGTGTTGTTGATAACTTAACATGCATAGATATACAATATTTTATCAATCACACAGAATATACAGGGACACTAATTTTCATGAGGAAAACCATAAGGGTGAAAACCTCTTCTTCTTAGGATGTCAATCAAGCTCCAAATTTCATGTACATCACAGTCTTTGAGATCCAACTGAAATATGAGGCTACAACCTCTGATATAAAGCTACAAATTGTAGAGAGCACCAACTCTCAGAATTCTCTAGCACCAACTAGATGGAAGAACCAACTCCTAGGTTTCTCTAGCACCCACTAGATGGAAGCACCAACTCCTAGGTTTTTCTAGCACCCACTAGATGGAAGCACCAACTCCCAGAATATCTTCTAGCACCAACTAGAATCTAGAGGACAACAATACTCCCTAGCACCACCCTACCACCTTGATTGAATCTTACAAAACTTTACTTACTTGCTTTGTGTCTGGTATGGTCTATTACAACTCCATGTCTCCTATGCCTTCTTCATCTTCTATCCTTTGTTCCACTTCTGCATCATTCTTCTTCTATGCTCTGCTCTACTTCCTTCTGTGCTCAACACTCCACCCTGTTTATCTTTCTCTTATACCTTTTATGCTCTGTGCTGCCCTTGCATGATCTTCACCACACCACGGATCTCCCCTTGCATTTATGCACTCCATCTCATCCTACCCACATGCATCACATTAGGAAAAACTCACTATCTTCTTTATTCTGCATGTCTTTCTCACACCAAGTCCTCTTCCTGATCATTGTTCGAACTCTTCGTCTTCTTTGGTGTTTATCCTGAATTTGTTCATCATAAGTGGTCGTTATCCAAATATTCGTTGGCTTCTCTAGCAGTCGCAACTCTTTGTCTTCTTTGTCAGTTACAACAAGTCACTTTTGTCTTATTTGGCTTCTAAGCCCCTTCCTTCATGTGACCATCGACGCTGATCATACACCTAACCAACAGGTGCTTCGTGACTCATGAATTCACGAATCTTGGTATGAGACATATCCATTCTCCCAACTCCTGATATCTGAAGTGGAGCTTAACGACGCTAGCTCCTTCCTCTATTTTCTCTCTCTACGTGACCGATGGCTATGACCTGGGGCCAAGCACTTTGGGACTTTACGTTTCAGGTATTTGGATGTGAGCTAACCCTAAATTTTCCAACTTTCAAACTCCCAAAATTTGAACTAATGCCTAGCGAGCACTATCTCCGTTATCGATATGACCTTGGGCGATGAACTCATGTGACCATGCGATTGCAGACGCATCCAAAGTTGGTTTAAAACAAACTATGTTTCACCCCACAATTTACCTCGAGCCTCCATGTGTCCTTTCTAAAAAACCATGGTTTTTATTGTGGCATGCCCTCAACTCATTAACATTTGTGCACCTTCAATCCTCGCAATGCAATGGGACCATCGATCTCACGATCTTGATGGTGCTTCTGAATTGACGATTCAGATCTGTCCTTTCAAGTTCTGCGGATCAACGACTGTGATTGATTTCATGATCTAGGCTTTGAGAGTTTCAACTCTCAAACCCTGCTTTCCTTCGTACATCAATCTTCCAGAGTTGACAATCCAATGACATGTGCCCCTCTTGGATTAACGGTCGAGATCTCCTTCGGGTCTCCAAACTCTAGAGATTTCAAATATCAACTTCTCATTTCTTCTGACTGGATAACTTTCGAAATGGAAGATCTGCTAACATCTGTCCTCTTTAATCAAACTTCCATCCTTCACTCTAGGACTTCACCCTTCATAATTCTCATATTTAAGTTTCTCCTTGCTCGGATTCCCTCCGAGCATTTTACCCGAAGCTTGCAATCTAGTGACACATGTCCTCTCGTAGATCGACAAATCCTATTTTCTTTGGTTGTTCAAGCTTCGATGATTTCAAACCTTTCTACTTCATGTTTTCCCACAGTATTTACGCCCAAATGCGTAATATTCTGACACACACCCCTCCTGGCGATCAACGACCAGGGTTTTTTTCAGGTCTTTGGCGTTTGGGACTTTGGCACTTTATTCTAATCATTGGTGGTAAAACTATTGAAGTAAAAATTCCCACAGTGATGTAACTTGCTTAAGTCACTTGATGATGTGGCATGACCTGAGTAGCTACCGCATGTCACTCAGATTCATGATTTACATGTATCTGAAATGTCGATTCAACTTGACACTTGTCATTATTTGACTGTGCCATGTGTCCTTGCTGATGTAGTCTTGCTAATGTGGATCTCCTCATGTGACAAATTTTCTTCTCCTGGATCTAATGGTTGTCCTAAATCCCAAAATGTATCTTAGATCAATGATTGAGAGAGACTTTGGACCTTCGTCCTTCAAGACTTTGAGACTTTTTGTTTCCTTTATAACCATAAACTCCTGAAGTGATTCACTCTAGAGTCGTGGATCGTGTGCCACTTGTCAGTCTTGATGATGAAAGGTCCCTGCTTACTTTGGGACTTTAGGACTTTGACAAGTTCGCTCTCCTACGCTCATACAAAGGCTTAAAATTCATGCATTTTTCTCTGGATCCAAAGGATGTTGATCCTCGATGCTCAAATCCAACAGATCACATATATACTTCTCCTCTACGCTTCCTCTGGTCACTGGACGCTGATCTAATGATCATCGCATTTTCTCCAGATCTAATGGTCCTAATTAAGTTTGAATTTTGGGCTTCGGATAATTCGACTTTCAAGTTTCCAATTCTTCTGAAATGAGATTCCCCGAATAGTAACCTCATCACAACTTTTGACCTAAAGAAAATGTTGTTTGTCGATCATGTTCTTAGATAGATGGCTCAATCTATCTATGGTGCTGCTCTTCTAGCTTATCCTGTCCTTCAACTTAGAATGATCCAACTGTTGTCGGGTATTCAGGATTGGTGATCCAATGACCATTGTAGTTCCTCCTCTCGAGATTTCTCTCCTTTTTCTTCGCCGTCTGTTCTTTTCATCAATGAAAAGCACACTCTTCCTATAAACATGCCAAAAATCTCCCCTTTGGCATTGATGGAAACCCTGATAGGCTGCATTATTGTGCTTAGACCTCCAACTTTAACATCCAAACAACACCTTTTTCTCCCCCTTTGACATCAATGTCAAAGAAAACAGAGAGTGACTATGTTCTCCCCCTGATTAGATATACTAGGAGCACTCTCCCCCTGATCAGATAGATTATTTATCTTGATAACAGGGTCACACCCAACTTCTGGCATAGATACTCAAACTAATCTTTTGCAAGCGTTTTAGTGAAGATATCAACAATCTGATCTTTGGATGGAATATAATGCAAAGAAACAACAGTGTTGGTCACCTATTCCCTCAAGAAGTGATACTTGGTTGGTATATGCTTGGTCTTGGAGTGAAATACAAGATTCTTTGACACACTAATCGCACTAGTATTATCACAATGAATTGGGATCGGTGCAGTATATTTTACCTCCAAGTCTGCAAGGATCTAAATCATCCACAATACTTGGGTACAACAAGTGGCAGCTACAATGTATTCAGTTTCTATAGTTGATAAGGAAATGAAACCTTTCTTATTTCTCAACCGTGCTACAAGGTATTCTCCTAAAAAGAATGCATCTCCACTCGTGATTTTCCTTTCATCCATGCGATTAGCCCAATTAGCATCTAAATAGACTGAAAGTTGAAAGTTCTGATTCCTAGTATACCGTAGGCCATAGTTCATTGTTCCTTTCAAGTATCTGAATATTATTTTGACAACTAACAAATGACTCTGTTTAGGTGCAGCTTGATACCTTCCTACCAATCCAACAACATGCATTATGTCTGGATGGGATGCTGTGATGTACAATAGGTTGCCTATCATAGACCTATATGAACTTTGATCAACATCAGGTGAGTCATCATCCTTTCTTAACTTGCATCCAGTGACCATGGGTGTGCTCATAGGTGTAGAATCTTCCATTTGAAACCTTTTCAACATTTCTCTTAGATATTTCTCCTGAGAAAGAAATATTCCTTTAGACCTCTACGTAATTTGTAGACCAAGAAAAATGGACAGTTCCCCTATCATAGACATTTCAAATTCAGACTGCATGGAAGAAGCAAACCATTGTACCAATGAAGCATTATTGCTTCTGAAGATGATGTCATCTACATAGACCAACACAATGAGAAAATCATTACCCTCTGTTTTGATATATATATTGCTATCAAATGTTCCTCTCTTGAACCCTTTGTCTTGAATATACTTATCCAGTCTATAATACCAGGAACGAGGAGCTTGTTTCAACCCATATAAGGATTTCTTTAGCTTGCAGACAAGGTCAGGATTATTTGATAGTTGGAAACTCTATGGTTGTTCCATATAGACTTCTTCTTTTATATCTCTATTTAGAAATGATGACTTGACATCCATTTGATAGACTTTAAACTGTTTATGACAAGCATATGAAAGAAACATTCTAATAGCTTCTAATCTTGCTATGGGCACAAATGTTTCATCAAAATCCAGTCCTTCTATTTGAGCATATCCTTTGCAGACCAATCTAGCCTTATTTCTTACAATATTTCCTTGCTCATTCATCTTGTTTTTGTAGACCCATTTGGATCATATCACTTTTTTATTTGCTGGCCTAGGAGCGAGTTCCCAAGTGTCGTTCTTTTCAATCTAGTCTAATTCCTCATTCATTGATTCTAACCAATTTACGTCTTTACTGGCTTCATTAAAGTTCTTAGGTTCTACCATGGATATGAAGACTATATGTGATTGCTCAGTTTCTTTGATTATCCTTCTCCTGGTTTGTACACCTTTGTATTTCTCACTAATTATTTGACTTTTAGGATGATTCTTTTGAGTAATTCTGGAGGAAGGATTTGATGTTGATTGTTGTCCTGACTATTCTTGTTTGGGTGTCTTTTCTCCACCTGATTCATCATCTTCTTGTGACTCTGAGATTTGTTGTTCTTTATCTTCATTATTCTCATCATATTTTTCATATGTCTTAGTGCTTATTCTCTATTGATCTTTTACATGAGCTTCTTCAGCAATTTGAACATCAATACAATATACTAATTTATGCATTCTTTTTTTAAAGCATTTGTATCCTTTATTGTTCGTTCCATATCCTAAGAAGATAACTTCATCAACTCTACTATCAAATTTTCCCATATGATCATTGTTAAGCCCTAATATTGGCTCATTACCCCTTAATTGGGGCATATTACATTAATAATGCTATTTTATTTATGTCAGCTTTATTCCATTAGTTGTAATTATACCTCCTAGTCTCCTATATATACCAAGGAGACATTTTCATTTGGAATCATCTTGTACTTGAACATTTATGTGGGGTAAAAGGAGGTTGCCCCCTCGAAGAGGCTTATTATATGAAATTTTCTCTTCTTCAAGGCGTTGAGTACTTATTCTGAGGTTTTTCTATGCTATATTTATATTTGGTTCTTAACATATGGTATCAAAGCTCAAGGTCTTGGGGTTTCACTGCTACATCTGAGACACCGTGGAATTTTTGCTATAAATTGTTTTTTACAATGATCCAGAAGGAAATACTTGGAGGATATTTAGTAAATGGATCAAGGTATGTTCGGTTAAAAATTCAGCTCTTGAGGCCTTATACTTTTAGAGATACAACCTTTGTAAGATAGGGTTCTGGAATCATCCTAAATTGAGTCATTGCGGAATTTTCGCTATAATTTTTTTTCTGTAACATTTCAGACCCTCAACTCCAAAGGCTATTCTCATAAATTAGTAAGGTATCTGTGATAGAAATTTCAGCTTCTGGGTCATTGTAAATTTGTAGATACACCTTGTGGAAGATAGGGTATATGACTAGTCCTATTGACTAGTCTCAAGTAGGTGTTCCTGGTAAAACAATCATAAATTCTTCCTAGAGTATCCAAATTGAGTGAGACTAGTTTCATTGGATATAAGATAGAACATAGTATTTCTGGTATAAGTTTCATAATTTTATATCAATTGTTTTGTGCGGGGCATGCTATACAAGTGAGATCTCTTGGAAAGGCCAAAAAACAACAATTTGTGGGGAAGTTACCGTAAATTCCACTTGGCACATCCAATTTTTATCAAACCTGTAGCATTGAAGAGAAGAAATATTAGAGACCTATAAAAAATAAAAGTTCATACTCAGAAGGGATGAAATTTTGGAGATACAATAAAAGGAATATTGTCTAGCAAAACCACCTCAAAATCAAGGTTTAAAGTGATACTTGGCCAACATGCCACCAAAAAAGGGAACTTCTACACCAAATAATCCTCCAGACAATCCTACTTGGACTCTTGATGAAGGTGAATAAATGCGTAGGGACATAAATGATTTACAAAAGAAGACAGTAACAAAAGATGAAATACAAGAGATGATGGATTCAACAAAAGCTAAGTTCGAGGCAATAAATACTAAGATGGATGCCTTAAAAGGGGAGATCATGGAAGGATTGAAAAATTTCCTAATAGAGAGGACACCTGAAAGTGAAAATGTATCCCATGAAATTCATGATGAGGACACAAGGAAGGTGAGTCAAGAATGGAGAAACTCCAACTTTGGGATGAAGACCAACCACGTTCCTAAGATCGATATGAGGAAGTTTGATGGAAAGGACCCAATCACATGGATACTTCAGATGGAGCAATTGTTTGATCTACATAATGTGCCACATACACAAAAGGTACG
>JASDQU010682065.1:32252-78021 GCA_032191745.1 Picea mariana
ATGGAATATGTAAATGGGCAGAGTTTCTTTGCTAAATTTTTTCGTCCTCCAAATGGTACCCCTACCCCTTCTTTTATAGGCTAGAAGGAGCTAGGTTTTTGGACGAACCCCCGGCCATGCATGGCCGGGAGTTTCAGTTAATTCACCCATAGATTTTTGTTCCGTCGGAAACTTTCCTTTTTTCGTGCTTTTGTAGGTACACACGGGCTGTTGTGAGTCATCCAGCATGTACACACATGCAGTAATGGGTTAGGGCGCGTGTGCCTTTACACAAGAGGATTTTCAAAGAGTTTTTCAATAGATTTTTGGCAAAGAAGGGATATGAGTTGGCCTGATGCCAAGTAAGCATGTGTGGTGCAATTTAGGGTTATAACACAACTGAGTCAAGAGTCGAAACACATAATGCACAAATATCATAGTATGTCCCTCACATGGGGTCTTTATCCTCATCACCAATTTGTTGAAGTCTAAATCGTGGTGTGGGTGGGAGATTTTGTTGGGTTGGTGGAGGCTCCGAAGCCACCTAGTTCACACTTGTTTCTCTTATCAATGGGTCACTAATAGGGTGTCATCATCAAGTTTTTCATGTCATTAGAATCAGTAAGGTAACATAATTACTCACCCTGTATTGTAATTCCTATCTTATCCAAAATGGTTTCATTAAGCCCTCACAACATCAAAATTGTATGTAAAGTAAATGGTGAAATCATTCTTGTAGTTGTTTCTGTGGATGATTTGATCATCATTGGGAGTTAGAAAGACCTTATTAAAGGTACTACATAAGAGTTTAATAATTAGTTGAAGATGATAGACTTAGGATTACTACATTATTATCTTAGCATGGAGATATGGTAGGAAGATAAGTCATATATTTTTCTGAGAGAAAGTGTGTGAAGAATCAACTAGAAAGGTTTATAATAGAATAATATAAGGCTACTACTACACCCAAAAAAGTAAAGCCCAAATTGAGTCAATTTGATTTCTCAAAAGAAGTTTAGAAAACTTTATACAAAAGCTTAGTTGAATGAAGCAACCTGCTTGATGAGACCCTACAAAAGTATCGACTATACCTATGGTAGATTGTAACCAAGCCCTCATGGGATTTTCACCCAGGTCTAAGGTCTAAGAGCCCAATAATGTAACCATTACACCACGCCATGAGGACTAATAGAGATGTAGGATTCTTTTGTAAAGTGTTCAGTAACTCTAATTGGGTAAGGTCCATTAATAATTAGAACTCAACCATACGGAATTTGTTTCATCTTGGTTTAAGAGACATTTAATTGTAAAGTATCACACTATTTAACTATTTTCCATTAAGGTGGAGTATAAGGAACTTGTCATTGTTAGATAAGAAGCCATATGGCTAAGAAGAATATTCTATAACTTGAGGATAGAGATAAGTGGATCTATGATTATCCATTGTGATAATAAAATATGGTATTTCATGCTTATAGAAAGCATATTAATGTTCATCATCATTATATCAGACAATTGCTTATAAAAGGACAAGTCGATGTCTACTATTGAAGAAGATAGGATTAAGTTGTATACATTATCACTAAGTCACTCAACTAGAATAAGTTAATAAAGTTGTTATAACTTATCATATTATAGATTTGTCATTAAAATGGGGTGTTAGATAATGTTAGTTAAAATAATGCACAAATATGTTAGTTAAAATATAGATAATGTTAGTTAAAATAATGCACAAATATGTTTATAACCTTTGAGATCTTTTAGAAATTACTCATAGTTAGGGTGTCAACTGATTCAAGAGTCAAAACACATAATGCACAACTATCACATTATGTCCCTCACATAGGGTCTTTATCCTCATCACCAATTTGTTGAATTCCCAAGTTGTGGTGTGGGTGGGAGTCTTTGTTGGGTTAGTGGAAGCCTTGAAGCCACCTAGTTCACCCATGTTGCTCTTATCAATGGGTCACTAAGAGGGTGTCATCATCAAGTTTTTCATGTCATTAGCATCAATGAGGTAACATAATTACTCACCCTATATTGTAATTCCTATCTTATCCAACATGGTTTTACTAAGTCCTCACAACATCAAATTTGTATGTAACATAAATGGTGAAATCATTCTTGTAGTTGTTTATGCAGATGATCTGATCATCATTGGGAGTTAGAAAGATCTTAGTAAAGGTACTACATAAGACTTTAAGAAGTAGTTGAAGATGATAGAATTAGGAATGCTACATTATTATCTTAGCATGGATATATGATAGGAAGATTGTTATAACCCTAAAATTGCACCAGACATGCATACCTGGCATCAGGTCATCTTACTTGCTATTTTTGCCAAGCCATCATTGAAAAACTCTTCTTAAAAGCCATTTTTTGAAGGTGTACGTTCCCTTCACAACTAATTCCTATGTACACATGCTTGTTGCACCATTACAACCCGCGTACACTCACAAAAAGTGCAAAAAATAAAAAAATTGCAAAGGGATACAATATTTTGGGTCGTTACTAATCATTTGACTGCCTATAGCCGGTCACCCAACCGAATACCTAGATTTTTGGCCTATAAAAGAAGGTGTTGGGGTCCCATCCCAAAGGGAAGCACACGAGCACTCTGCCCATTTCAATATCCCCCCTTTTCCCCAATATTTACAACCACATTGCAAGTTTGAGCCAGAATTCCCTTTTTCAACCCTTTTTCCTCCATTGCGAATCCTTGCCATTTACCTAGAGAGAATTGAAGAGGAGAAGAATACGTGGAATAAGTTGGTGCATGGTGAAGAGGATCCCAAGACCAAGTTTGAGGAGTAGTTGCCAGTCTCATATTGTAACCGACTTTGTGAGATTAATATAAAGAAATTCTTTTTTCGTCCCGCCAAATGATGTTTTCAATCTTCATGATTTATTTTCATTTTGGTTATGATATCTAACCCACTAATCCATATGTAGAATGCATGCTTGTATTTTCTTGTTTGTCTTTTAGTGAATGCAATTCAACCTTAGGAGGAGACTTGCAGTCGGGAAACAACTGAGAGCAAAGGGATCGACACTGGACGCAAAGTTTAAGGTAGGACTACTGGATACCTATACTTTTCTTTTTATGTATGATTGTGGGGTAATGTCAGGATAGTTGTTAAAAGTAGGAGACTTTAGATGGTCAGCTCTGCCTGCACTTTATAACCCTAGTGTAGTCCATAGGGGGTTTTACTGCTTGATTCAGAATTGGCGACCATACTGGGAAACCTCTAGGGTTCTTAAGGGATATTTTTGGGTGTTTCAATTGGTTTAAATGCCTTCTTTGAGTTTGTGTAAGTTTCTATGTCTTTAAGGGATTTTGGTCTTCAATACCAGTACTCCTTGCCTGGTTTGCTTGGTTGTTAGTTTTCATTTTTTTGAGAAGTTACAGAGGTGCACGCGACCTGTAGTGGGTCTGCACACGTACATACTCACCCCACCTTTAGACAGCCCGCGTACATACGCAGGCTACTGAAGTATCAGTAGCGTGCCTGTGTTGAGAAAATCTTTTTTAAAGAAGAGGTAGTCATCCTCTTCCCTATCAGAAGTCATACTTCTTAGGGGATTTCTTGATCTAGTCATGGTCTCTATTATAGCAGTCTGTAGCCTAGGTCTGACCTCAGTATAACTTTTGTTCATCAAATATTTCTTGTGTTTTATTTATTAGGGTTTTTAGACGAGCTTGTGAGTATATTATGATCTGCTTGTTTGGTATTGTCAGTGACTCTCTGTGATCTGCAGTGGGCCATAAGTCATTTATTGGTCTTGTATTGTCTTCATTTTTCCCTTTTTTTTCTTTAGAAGAAAAGAAAAGAATTCATTTTCAAGTTTCTTGTTTTGAAGCATAAAGTAAAAAAAAAGCTTTTCATTTCTTTGTTTGGTAAAAGTAGTTTAGGTTAGTTGTTTTATTTATCAAGGAAAAATAAAGTTTTGCTTACATTCTTTATATGAATGCTTAGGACATTAAGTATCTCGTAGTCGAGTGAAAATCTTGTTTTGGGTTTTTCTTTTCAAAGATCTGAGAAAAATAGTTACGAAAAGTTTGGTGAAAGAGTTTTAATTTGGAAAATCTTTATTTGTGAAGAATAAGTAGTTTTCTTGTTCAGTTTCATCTTATGCTCTTCTCTTTCGTCTCTTAAAGAACATCATTGGTTATACTTTCGTTCCCTTTGACTTAAGACAACCACTAAAATTAAATCTTAATTAAAAGTTATTAGACTTTTTGTTTGTAGGGTCCATCAATTTAGTCTAGGCTAGAGCCTTGATTTAGGATTGGAGAGGAAACTCTTCAAGGCTACAAAAACAAACATAAGAGTTTGTGCTAGGGAGTGCTTAAAAGTCCAGTAATAGTGAAATTTATCTGGGACCCCCCTTCTAACACAAGGGCTAAACATGAGGTCGCGTGCAGAAAGGTAGTGGAGATAACCCCTCCAAAGTCGGACCAAGCGTAGTGGGGAATGCATATAGAGGGTTTATCTTGGGATTCCATTGATTTCTTTTTCCATGGAGCTTCATGGGTATCGAATCTGTTCGAGGCCCTCAGTCATCTTTCGTAACACTTGATTTTGATACCCTTGATAGGTTTCAGGATTGATACCCTTCTCATTGCGGTCCACCCAACTGTCGAATGTACCCTCCTGGTGAATGTTCGCACGCTGGAAACCTAGTTGCCTTTATCTTAGTGACATACATAGGTGACTACGGGGGTATACTTTGGTACCTATGGAATACATCGGGCCATGCTTTGCAGAGTATACCTGGAGGGTGCTTCAGTATTCGATTTGTACTTGCATCGGTAAGTTTCTTTAGTGTTGGTTGGTGTAA
This sequence comes from Picea mariana, assembly GCA_032191745.1. NCBI lineage: Eukaryota > Viridiplantae > Streptophyta > Pinopsida > Pinales > Pinaceae > Picea > Picea mariana. The sequence goes on from JASDQU010682065.1 coordinate 37,074, forward strand.
CTATTCTTCCAACTAGCTAGTAATATTCTTGTCTTATCTCATAGGAGATTTTTCTAGTGTGTGCTGGTCTCTAACATTAATAGAAAGCCCTAGTGTGTCATTGATATTCTCACACTGTGGAGGATTAGGAGCTACACCAGTTGCGAAGGCTTCTTGTCTTACCACCGGTTAATTTGGAGCCACCCCTGCCACCACTAAGGAGAAGACTAAACCAGCAAGGGTATTTTGAGGTGACCAGGCCACAGGAAACTGTGCCTGACCCACCTCCGAGAGGAGAACATTTGATTCTAGAGGAACCAACCATTTCTAAACTTGGAGTGGAAGCTCTTGGTCCATATAATCCTCCGATCACCGATCTATCGACGCCCATCGTCATACAGGTTCACCCTTACGAGTGTCAGGTAGTGTCACAAGCAGCGGTGGAGACAAATGTTGCTACTTCTTCAGGGAATCCTCATACTCCCTCTATGACTGTTACTTCAGGGGGTTTTCCACCTCTAAACCAACCATCGTCAGTCCAGACCACTATGGTATCAACCACCTCTACCTCAGGCAATGGTATAATTCCATCTATGGTGGAAATCACTGCTCCTTTCACAGAGAGTGCGACATGCCCTCCGTTCTCATACATGATGCCTTGCTTCAATATGAACTCTGTCCTTTCCTACTCCACTTTACAGACTTTAGGTCTGGGGGTAGGGAGCTCAAATTCTCCTTTGAAAGGGTCCATGGGGGGCATTTCAGCTCCCTATAACTCTTTCCCTTATGGAGGGGGTCATATACCTCCTTCATCCCCTTTGCTCGACAGTGCTCACCAGCACTCCACCGAGCCGAACGTAAACTATAGTTCACTTGGAGAAGGTAGTCAAGGACTTCCTTCTTATAACATGTGGGTAGGTTCAACACTATTCTCTTTGTTCAGTGTGTTTGGTAAAAATGCATTATCTTCAATTGTCGTCTCGACCGGGGGCAACCCCGATTATGGACAACAAAATCCTACGCAGGGTACTATTCATGCACAGGGGGGAAAATCAGGAATTACTTCCTCACAAGGACCTTGGAATTTGTGGCAGGGATCATTTCCCTCGCCAGGGATGTTGACCGGGGGAAACCCCTTCCATATCCATTGGAACCCCGGGCAAGGCTCAAGACCTATGCCCGTCAGATCGGCAGGGGGCAACCCTTCCCAAAATCCTTGGAATACAACGCAAGCCCAGCCTTCTATGTCCTATTATGGGATTCGGTCGATGACGTCTCAACAAGTGCAGAGCCTGTATGATGGTTAGGACCATGGTTATTACTAGAACCCTAGCCAAAAACCTAACTTTTTCTGGAAACCTGGTGCCAACCAAACTACAGGCTCCTTTTTCCCTGGTTATAATCAACAACCCAAATTACCATTTCTGGAAACTTTGCACTTGCTAGAATTGACAAGGTTATTAAACGACCCCATCTGTCACGATCCGCATTGGCTTCCTATGCCAACCAAGTTTCCTTCAAACATTCCAAAGTTCGAAGCTAAGCCTAATGAAGATCCAGATGATCATGGGACTACCTTCCATTTATGGTGCTCGTCCAACTCATTGATAGATGACTCCGTCCAGTTGCATTTGTTTCAATGCACTCTCATCGGGAGTGCTACAAAATGGTACATCGAGCTCGACTGCTCAAGATACTCTACCTTTGGCAAATTGACAATGGTTTTCTTAAACCATTTTCGATTACCTATGAGATACGATTCCGACACCGAATTGATGGCCAAATTTGAGCAGACAAAGGAGGACCACATCTCGGATAACATCCGAGAATGGAGACGCCAGAAGAGTTTGATAAAAGTACCAGTACCACCAACATTCCTTCTTGAGTGGTTCTTTAAGTATTTGGTACCTCAGTTGTCTAAATATGTTGCAATGTTAGGGGTCTTTTAAGAAGAAGAAGCGATAATGAGAGCTCAACAGCTAGAACTGATTTACTCTCAGTCTGTTTTACTTTACAAAGTTTTTCCAGATGCACCGCGGTCGATACTTGACAAGACTAGACAAATATTTAGACCACATGGTGATGGTATTGTTGGTTTGGTTCAAATGAATCCCATTGATCAATTGTCAAATCAATTACAAAAGTTGTCAATACAACAAACAATGACCAACCATACCACTGGTTCAACTACTCCCCCTAATCAAACGTCGGATGTACACAATGTGCAATTGACAAACCCAAAGGCCACCCAACAACCTGATGGAAAGAAGAAACAATGAAAGAAGGGTAATGGGAATAAGAAACCTACCAATAATGCTGGTGGGGGAAACACAAAAAAGAAGAAATCGAAGCATCTATGTAACCTTTGCACGGAAGACCATCCGACTCACCTGTGCCCTCGTCTTGCAGAGGCCGAGAATTTATTGGCACATCAGCAGCCTATCATTTTAACAAACCCATTTCCACATGGAAAAAATTTAAATCAAGCCTCTTCAAGTGGGGAAGGGGGCAGTCAGGGACCTCCTCCGTATTCGAGAAATCCTTCTTCTGTAAATTTGTATATGTTGAAAGGTAACGTTGGTATATCAACTAGAACATGTGACTACAGAATGCCAAACACCTATGAGAAGGGTAAAGAAGTTGAAAACCCACCTCTTCCTCTCCAGATTGAGAAGACGTTGGGTGAAACAATGACACACATCCCAAAAGGTGCGTTTAATAAAGCTTCCCACAATCCAAATGCATGGGCCACCCATAACTACTCTGTGGTGGAGGATTTGTCTCAAACCCTTTGTGCAATGTCCGCTTTGGAGGTCCTCTAGAGATGCCCTTCCCAGAGAAAGGCTTTGTTAGTTGCCTTAGGATCTGCTGAGAATTGTAATCCGGGAACGATCATGCTTGATACGACTAACTTAAAACCTCATCTCCCTTACCATGTGGCATTTTAGATAGTAGTGGCTTACACCATGAAAATTTTTACTCAGAACATTTTCTGCACTGTGGTTGATGAGGGTGCCTTGACATGCGTGATGTCATTGGTGTGTTGGAAGTTCATTGGCCAACCCATTTTTTTTCTGTCACCTACTCTTCTTACTGCTTTCGACAGTCATTCGTTCTGATCACATGGAATCATCCCCTCTTTCCCCATATAGTTAGGGGGGAAGACCATGTGCATCGAGGTTGAAGTGGTCTATGCATCTCTCGAATACAATCTCTTGTTAGGAAGGAGTTGGACCTATGCTGCGAATGCAGTGGTCGCTACAGTTTTTTGGGTCTTGTTGTTTCCGCATGAGGTTCAAATCGTGTCCATTGATCAGTTGTTCTTCTCTCATCCTGACCTTTCAATGGGGGGATCTACAATCCTGATGATTGATAACCCTCAACCCAAAATCATCAAAATAGGGGTTGGTTTGTGCCCACCTTTGATGGGTACTTTCGATTACCTGCCTCCTTCCGACAACGTTAAGTTCATATTAACTGTCCCCGACCAACCTAAGGTTGAAAATTTTCAAGTCTCGTCGTTTCGTATGACTTACTTTGATGATCCGTGGACTCTTCCTTCCCCATCAACCATGATGGGAGGGATAGGGAACCATGGCATGGCCATGCCTTTTTTCATGACAGAGGTAGTGTACTCTATAGTCGAACAAGATTCCACCGATTCCGATCCGACTCCCACACAAGAGTTAGATCTGGTTCTCGAGCCTATTTGGGATCAATTTTCCCTTGCCGATATTGATTCTTTAGACTTAGTCTTGCCCTCGGACAGGATGATTATTGAGGCAATGACTAGTCCGGATAGACCCTGGGATGATCTCCATCACAGATCTTATTTCCTCCCAGAGTTAAGATGAATTGAAGTAGGTGAATTCACTTTGACTATGATTGGATATAGGTCTTGTCCTATCAATCCTTTGGCTACACACATAGTTTACGCTGAAGGAAATATGGAAACAATCGCTAAAACAATACCTATTTATATCTCCAGAACCCTTGGTGTCGTGGAGAATGTCTCCATTGGAGTGGACTTCTCCCTCGAGGAGATTCGAATCTACAAGGATTTATTTAAAGAATTCTGCAACATGTTTTCCTGGTCTTATGAGGAAATGCCAGGCATAGATCCAAGAATCGTTGAACACGAAATCACAACATATCCTGACACTAAGCTGGTCCGACAGAAGCTTCGTCCAGTTAATCCTAAGAAAGCAACAACTATTAAGGTTGAAGTAGAGAAACTGCTTGAAGCTAGTTTCATCTACCCCATCCAATTGACTCAATGGGTGTCAAATCCCATTCTAGTCAACAAAAAATAGGGTACGATTCACGTATGTACGGACTTCCGTAATTTGAATAAGTCCTGTCCAAAGGATAATTTCCCCACACCATTTATTGACCATATAGTCGATGAATGCATAGGTTGCGAGGTCTTTTCTTTCATGGATGGTTTTTCAGGATACAATCAGATACAGATCAAACCCAAAGACCAACACATAGCTGCTTTCATTTTTCCGTGGGGTACATTCTCTTATCGAAAGATGCCTTTTAGTCTGAAAAATGTTGGAGCTACTTTTTAGTGGGCCATGTCTTTTGCTTTCCAGGATCTCAAACACATAGTCGAGGCTTATCTTGATGATTTAACATCATGATATCGTAAGAGAGATGATCATCCCACACCCCTCTGACTTATCTTTGAGTGATGTCGCTACTACTGGATTTGCTTGAATCCAAACAAATGTAGTTTTTGCGTAACGTCGGGTTGTCTGCTAAGTTTCATAGTTTCGACAACAGGGATCATGGTCGATCCTCTAAAGGTTGAGGTGATACTTTAGTTGCCTCCCCCATGCACAGTCCCTCAGCTTTAGAGTTTACAGTGAAAATAAAACTTCTTACGGCGTTTAATCTCAAACTATGCCGAGATCACAAAGGGTTTCATGCGTTTAATAAAGAAGGACGTTCCTTTTCATTGGGATGAATCTACTCAGTGCTCTTTCAAATCATTGAAATGCACCCTCACGTCTGCCCCTCTGCTTCGAACACCCAATTATAATAAGGATTTCTTATTGTACTTGGTCGCTACAGAGTCAACCATTGGTATGGTCTTGGTTCAGGAGGATGATTTGCTGGAAGAATACATGATTTATTACCTACGCCGAGGCCTGGTTGGACCAGAACTCAATTATTCCCATGTTGAAAAACTTACGTTGGTAGCAATTCATGCTGTCCAACGATTTTGTCATTATATCTTGTTTCACAATACCACCGTCATTGCCATTGTGAATCTGTTTCAATACGTGTTGACACGACGTGTAATCAGTGGAAAGATCAGTAGATGGATAGTTATCCTCTAAGAATTTGACTTGGATTTTGTTTCGGCGAAATCCAAAAAGTCGTTGGTCTTTGCAAAACTCATCTCGGAACTTTCGGTCGAATCAGGTGATGTTATACTTGAGGAGTCGCCTATTAAAGGAGACATGTTTTTGATCGCATCTTCAGACCCCTGGTATGGAGATATACTAGTTTATCTCTAGACTTTGAAGTGCCCCACCTCTGCTTCTCATGATGAGTGTCGCCGTATACACCATCATGCCAAGAACTATCTCATACTCGAGGACACTCTATATTGTCTAGGTGTAGATTTCATCCTTTGCCGATGTCTCACTCATGAAGAAGCATAAAACATGCTTAATGATTGTCACACTGGAGCATGTGGTGGTCATTTTTCTGGGTTGGAAACAACCCAAAATATTCTATGAGCCAGTTAATTTTGGCTGACATTAATCAAAGATTGTGTTGAATCGATCAAGAAGTTCCACCCGTGTCAGATCTTCTCTCGGAAGATGAGGGCACACTCTGCTCCCATGTTTCTGGTCATCACAGTTGGTCCCTTCACCAAGTGGGGGATTGATTACACTACATGCAACCCCCCTTCAGAAACATGGCACCGTTATATCATCATAGCAGTAGATTACTTCACGAAGTGGGTAGAATCTATGCCAATGTTCAAAGATGATGGCGAGACAAAAACTTAATTTTTGTTTAGCCGGATAATATCAAGGTTCAACGTCCCGAGAGATATTGTCATTGACCATGGTAGTCAATTTCAGAATAAAATGATGTCTGATTTAACGTCAAAGCTTGCATTGAGGCAAGAACATTTGTCACCCTACTACCCACAAGCAAATGGTCAGGTGGAAGCTGTGAATAAGTCCCTCAAGGCTATTCTATAACGAACGATCAATTCAGCCAAGTCAAATTGGCATTTGATGTTGTACTCAACATTATGGGCCTACTGAATGTCTGTTAAGATTGCAACCGGTTTCTCACCTTTTTAACTCATTTATGGGCTGAAAGCAATCTTGCCTATAGAGTGCTAGATCTCATCTCTAAAGTTGGTAGTACAGTTATTTCCAGACACTTAAGCACGCTATTTCCACGTTATTGGCAGCTCTCTTAGAATGAAGCTTTGATTACATTACGTATATCCATATTCCTAGGAGATTGAATCAGATCACAGATAGTATAGCTAATCATGTATTAGATTGGCATATTGCACAGATGTAAGAAAAATCACACACACAGACATGTAAATAAATGTAATCCATAAGACATAAAAGGATGTAAATACACACACACACACACACACACACACACACACATATCGAAAGTATCAGAGTACATAGGTGGGTGCAAGCGCCTCAAAAATATATGTCCAGTAAGAGTCACGGGACTTATGCCCTCAAAAAATATACAAAGGTTCCATCGGCACGTAAGTAGTCCAGCCTAGCTAAGGGCAGGGCCTTTTGGCCCTTCCATAGTGAACAATGATGTTTGCCAAACGTTGGAAGAGTTGGACCCAGGTCCATGGTACCCCAACTATGTGAGGTTACATCGACGGTGGGAGATCCTTGATCTCTACCATAGGGATTGTACGAGTGAGTGTGGTGAGGTTCCGCTCCACCCGTATCAATACTCTCTTAGCCTCTCCGGCTGGAGGTCCCCCTATTGTTGCTGCTGGTCCAGTGGCTACGGCTGGCCCTACCTCTGGTCGAGGACATCGCCTGGTCCTTGAGAATTCTGTTGGACGCACTGATCCCACATCTATACATAACAGATACATAGTTGTCAGGTACTCTGATACACATAAAAATGATATATAAAAAGAAATAAAAATTAAATAACTTTGAAAACAAAGCATACCTATCTCTCCTTGATCACCTCTGGGAGGTACGGGCATGTCCAGATCCTTGGAAAATTTGATCCTGACATAGGGGTAGTCCTCTATTGCCGAAATATTCCATGCCAACCAGTTAAAAAACTTATCATCGAAGGCCTCTATGGTCCTTTTCCCCCCCTGTTGTGGCAACAATGCTGCCCATATACATAATGTTGGAAGGACGGCCTCATGCCTTCACACTATCCCTCATGGACTAAGACTGGGTACCCTCTCGAAGAAGAAAGAGCATAAAACAATCCCGAACCCAAAGTTTTTGTTATCCTGCACACGACACTTTGTCAACTGCCTCTTCATGTATTCCAGCATGGTTGTGCTCTAGTCGAACACTCGTGCATGTGCACCCAGGAGGCCTGATGTAAGGCCATGGATCCAGTGATCTTCCCAATAAGTAAAACTATCACTTGCAGTGATAGGTTGGAAATTTTGTGGATCGACACCTAAGAACCCATTTTATCTGTGCCAGCCTCATAGTGTAGCCTGATCAATTCAGCTATGTTGTGAGGCCCAAGAGGAAAATCATGAAGGTGGACTGGTTCCCCTCTCCTTGAGAGCCTAGTCAGAAAATAGATATCCTCAGTTGTCGAAGTCAACGAATGTCCCTCGAGCATAAATGCCTCGACGTCCGGGTGCCAGTAGTCTACCAAGGTGTTCAGTAACCTGGGTTGTACCCTCATGAGTGGACACTGGAAGTATTTCAACAAACCACATTGTGCTAGTATGGCGAGAGAAGCAGGGTATTCTGAGACCAAAGAATCAATGTCTTCATGCTCCCTTTCTCTCCAATGAACGTACATCCTGCAAAAAGAACAAGTTCAAAAGAGAGTAAAAAATATTGCTTTTTAAAATTTTTCCACATATTGGAGGGTGTATGCAGGCTATATTAGACACAGCCAGGTATGCACATGGGCATACATGGGCTGTCCTAATACAACCCGCATACACCTAGGGTTGACCCTTTTAGAGGTGCGCACCCCCCCAAAAAAACCAAATTGAATGCAAAAGGAAAGAATAGAAATGCAAGAGGAGCTAATTTATGCTTACTTGGTCCTAGTGGAAGTTCATTTCATCCTTTAAAGCTCCCAGAATCAACTCTTTTAGCAAAGGGGTGTTTTTGAATTTTTGGTCAATTCTCAATTTACAATGGTGATAATGAGCTTCCAACTTCTATTTACAGATTTTTGGCCCCTTTTTTGTCATTTTTGGACCCTTTTATCGTTTTTTCTAGCTTAAAAATTGTGTAGTATGGTTCTTGAGTTTCTTATGGGATGTTACGATACATGTTACTTTTGGTATTGGGAAAATTTTTGAGAGTTGGGTCATTTTTAAAGGTCCTTTCGTAATTTTTTTTTTCAACGTTTTACATCTAAGTTAGGTTTCTGCCTCCACTTTATGCATCTCGTTGTCATTTTGCTTTGCCATAGGATCAACCCCACCAAGTTGCAACACAGAACCATCATTGCTGCTTTAGAATTGTCGTAATTTAGTGGTAGATCCTGCCTTTACATGGATTCCCTAGTTAGATCCTACTTGCTTTTGGCGTCCATGTCATCGTTGATGACTATAGGCTCAGGAGTCCTTATTAGTTTTTCCTGATTACGACTTTGAGCCCCATTTTCATGATTCATCATCACTTTTTACCTCACCCTCAGGACTACCAAACAATGATGAGTCTTCTTTAAGCCCTTTTTAGACTCTTTAAACATGAAAATATTTTCGAGTGATCTTGTCGCCGTTCATGCTCGAAAAACTAAAATTTGAAGGCATGTCTATCTGGTGGTATTTTACCCCTTTTCGGTCCGGACGGTCAGTTGTACAAACAAAGGTATACTCTAGGAGCCTAGGTTCTCTAGAAGAGTATTCTCGGGTATAATTTTAACCCTTTTTCAGGCCCGAGGGACTAAATTTACGAAAAAGGAACCCCCCATGGAGTCCATAGTTAAGCTCTTTTTAGACTCCCTAAAATTTAAAATATGGTCGAGTGACCTTTTTTCTTCACACTCATTAAATTGGTCCAAAAGAACATCCCTTATAGAGTCCATAGTTAATCTCTTTTCAGACTCCTTAAATATGAAAAGATTGTCAAGTGATATTGTCTTTGTCACACTCATCAAAATGGTTTTGAATAGACATATTTTCAGTGCTGGTTTACCCCTTTTTGAACCGACTAGATTACCTTCAAAAAAGGTACCCCAGTGGAATCTCGTTTTACGCTTTTTCGGACTCTCTAAAAATGAAAAAACACCAAGCTTTCCTTCTCTGGGCTTGTTAAAGTTACATCGAAGGACGTTATCATTGTGTCTTATTAATCACGTTTGCATTCCTGCATCTTTGGCCTAATGTTGACTCCATTTTTCTCTCAACTGAACCATCTGAAGCATGCCTTATACACAAGCCTTGTAGCACTTTGCCTCTGTGTCTTGACACCTTGACTCATGGAGGATTTTTCCAGAGTGTCCTTTTCCTGCATATGTCTCCTTGCTCTGAGCATCAATATGTTCCTTGCACTTGAAACTAGTATGTCTTCAGCACTCATTCCTCCTTTGTAACGTAGCATTCTTTTATTCTTTTTCAAGCTTTCCAAAATTATTGAAAAAGACAAAAGAATCAAATATACCCCAAAAAGAGGAAGGGAAAAGTATTTTCTTTTTGTTGGAAGCACAATGATTTGCCCTTGGAAAAATCACATCCTTCCATTTGTTCATCAAGCTCTGGGATTTAATATGACCTTTGGAAGTTGTTCTCACTACATAGATCTTTGTCCTCCTCCATTTGGTTACCCTTCTGAACATATGGAGAGTTTGCGTTGCCTCCTGCATCATGAACTTATGTCAATTCCATGCTACCTGAGTCTCATCATTTGTCGTGCTTTTGTCCAGGGGAAGTTTTACTAAGCTTGAGTCGGCCCTTCTGCAGTTTGTCTCTTGTTCTCATGCCCGATCACCCCAAAGACCAATCAAGTCCTTGCTCAAAATCAATGAAGGTCTTTGCCTGATCATCGAGATCCTCTTGTCTGTTCTTGATGAGCCATCGAAGACCACTAGGTAGTGAATTCATACACTGATATTACACTCCTACCTGAGTTTTGAAGATCTTGAGGTTGTTTCTAGAGCTCTAAAGGCCTCATCTCCAGCCATCGAGCGTCATTAGATTATTAAATATGGATACTATATATGTATATATTTTTATTTTGAGGTGTAGATCCGTTGTGTATTTCTCGCGGCTACACTTTATATTGTTATATGACATGGATCTGTAGTGTATTTGATTGGCATCCATGATTTTATTTCATCCCGAGCATGGGTATGCTCGCCTCGATGAGACAAATTATTATTTTTCACATGGAACCTCTCAAACTCTATTCTCTAGGCTCACTCGCTTCGTATGTTGGTGAAGATTTGTAATGTATTTCGGCCATTAGATGCTCTTCTAACCTCACACATTAAGGGGCATATGTTATAACCCTAAAATTGCACTAGACATGCATACCTGGCATCAGTCCATCTTAATTGCTATTTTTTCCAATCCATCATTGAAAAACTCTTCTTAAAAACCATTTTTTGAAGGTGTACGTGCCCTGCACCACTACTACCCGTATACACACACTTGTTGCACCATTAAAGCCCGTGTACACTCACAAAAAGCATGAAAAATAAAAAACTTTCAAAGGGATACAGGCTTTTGGGTTGTTACTAATGATTTGACCGTCTATAGCCGGTCACCCAACCAAATAACTAGCTTTTTGGCCTATAAAAAAAGGTGTCGGGGTCCCATCCCAAAGGGAAGCACGATAAAAGAAACTCTACCCATTTCAATATCCCTCCTTTTCCCCAATATTTTGCAACGACATTGTGAGTTTGAGCTAGAATTCCCTTTTTCATCCCTTTTTCCTTCATTGCAAATCCTTGCCATTTCCCTAGAGAGAACTAAGGAGGAGAAGAATACGTGGAAGCAGTTGGTGCATGGTGAAGAGGAGCCCAGGACTGAGTTTGAGGAGCAGTTGTTGGTCTCATATTGTAACCAACTTTGTGAGATTAATATAAAGGAATACTTTTTCCGTCCCGCCAAATGATGTCTTCAATATTCGTGATTTATTTGCATTTTGGTTATGATATCTAACCCGCTAATCCATATGTAGAATGCATGATTGTAGTTTCTTGTTTGTCTTTTGGTGAATGCAGGTCAACCTTGGGAGAAGAATTGCAGTCCGAAAACAACCGATTGCAAAGGGATCGACACCGGATGCGGAGTTTAAGGTAGGACTACCGGATCCCTATACTTTGTTTTTTATCTATGATTATGGGGTAATGTTGGGATAGTTGTTAAAACTAGGATACTTTAGACGGTTATCTCTGCTTGCACTTTAGAACCCTAGTGTAGTCCATAGGGGGTTTTCCCACTTACATCAAAGATAAAGGCATATATTTCTGTGAGAGAAAGTGTGTGAAGAATCGACTAGAAAGGTTTATAATAGAATATTATAAGGCTACTACTACACCCTAAAAAGTAAATACCAAATTGAGTAAATTTGATTGCTTAAAAGAAGTTTAGAAAACTTTATGCAAAATCTTATTTGAATGAAGAAACCTATTATAGGGCCCTTCTTGATGAGACCCTACAAGAGTACTGACTATACCTATGGTAGAGTGTAACCAAGCCCCCATGGGATTTTCACCTAGGTCTAAGGTCTAAGAGACCAATAATGTAATCATTGGACCAACCCATGAAGAATAATGGAGATGTAGGATTCTTTTATAAAGTGTCTAGTAACTCTAATTGGGTAAGGTCCATTAATAATTAGAACTCAACCATAGGGAATTTATTTCATCTTGGCTTAAGAGCCATTTAATTGTAAAGTATAACACTATTTAACTATCTTCCATTAAGGTGGAGTACAAGGCACTTATCATTGTTACATAAGAATTCATATGGCTAAGAAGAATATTCTATAACTTGAGGATAGAGATAAGTGGATATATTATTATCCATTGTGATAATAAAATACGGTATTTCATGCTTATAGAAAACATATTAATGTTCACCATCATTATATCAGACAATTGCTTATAAAAGGACAAGTCAATGTCTACTATTAAAGAAGAACGGATTAAGTTGTAGACATTATCACTAAGTCACTCAACCAGAATAAGTTAATAAAGCTCTTATAACTTATCATATTATACATTTGTAATTAAAAAGGGGTGTTAGATAATGTTAGTTAAAATAATGCACAAATGTGTTTATAACCTTTGAGACCTTTTATAACTTACTCATATTTAGGGTGTCAACTAAGTCAATATCTGAAACACATAATTCACAAATATCACATTATGTCCCTCACACAGGGTCTTTATCCTCATCACCAATTTTTTGAAGTCCAGGTCATGGTGTAGGTGGGAGTCTTTATTGTGTTGGTGGAGGCCTTGAAGCCACCTAGTTCACCCTTGTTTCTCTTATCAATGGGTCACTAAGAGTGTTGGACATGGTGGTATGGTGTTGGAATTGATGTCAAAGAAGGCCAATATGATCAATGTTGGACATGGTATTATGGTGTTGGAATTGATGTCAAGAAGATAAATATTGTATTGTCATTAAGAAAGAATATGTCTTTGAGATTATAAAGCTCAGGAAAGATAGCATAGTAGGTTGCACAAAAGATAGAGTGAGAGGTGTAGAGGAATCTGGTATAAACCTAGAGCTCATGAGAGGTAGCGTATTAGGTTGTAAAAAATCAAAGCGTGCAACATTAATACCTTTGTAAAGGTCGAAGGAAATCTCAGGAAAAGAAGTTCCTTATGGTAGCGCTATTTGGATTGAATTCCCAATATATAAACTGTGAGGAAACTCTATTACAGTCGAGAGATATGACAACCGAAGATTGTGGAATAAAGGAACAGATCAACAATTGTGGTTTAGTTGGAATCTGAGTGTAAATCTAAAGGAGTCTCAGAGTAATCGAACCTCTGAAGGACATTGATCCCTGGTCAATAAAACTTTGGGAGAAGGAAGATAACCGCGAGTCGTTAGATCTAGTTGAGAAATTTTAGGTATAACAAGGACCGTCAGATAGAGGTGAAGCCAAAGGCTAGGAGAGATTAATTCCCAACCGTTAGATCAAATAGATTGTCAGCCATTGATCTAATCCACGCAGAAGATAAAAAGTTTCGTGACTCCATAACTTCGCCACTTTGGCGATTATTGGAGACAAGGTAGAGGAATGAAATAGCGAAGTTGTGAAATCTCACCAACTGTCAAACTAAGGAGGAACTTCAAGTGAATTATTGAATGTCTAATAGAGTATAGTGGAAGGATAGGGTAAGCCATAAATTTTCAGAGTACCGGAGTTCCGAAGCCTCGAAATCCCACCAATCATTAGATCCAAGGAAGAATTCAGGAGTAATGCAAGCCATTAGATCAAGCAGTGGAAGGATGGTGTAAGAACTTCGAAGGTATAACTCCAGGGGAGTTGAATGACTTTAGAGTTGTAAATATCCTGGAGTCCTGGAGTACCAAAGTCCCAAAATAAATAAGGATCATCCACCTCAACACTTGATTAAGTCATAGCCATTGGATTAAGCCAATGGAAGGATAGTGTAAGGGGGAGTTGTCAACCGATAGTAAGTAGTCATCATTAATTTATGACCACTTCAGTAGTTCAAACTCCAATATACTTGGAAGATTTTAAAGGGAGAATAGCTCGAAGGGTGAATTCAATAGGACTTGGTTTCAGACTCCGATCATAGATTATGATCACATGGGAAATGGAGAGCCAACGTGTAAGGAACTTGGAGTTTAAGAGCCATTTTTATCCCGTGGTCACAACTTTGGGTTACATGGAGTAAGAACATGAAGAATAGGTTCTTAAGAGGCGAATAACCAAGGACATAGCTATTGATCATAGCTATTGATAATGTGGATCTATGACCAAATCTCTGCTGCTGAAGTGGATCCTTCATTTGGAAATTTTAGAAGGCGACCACAACAATAAATCTAGGCAAGTTGCCTTCAAAGAACCACATGTACTATCCATCTCGCACATTTTATGGGCATGTTCTGTGTTGGTCTCATGAATTGGATGTTTTATGATGATGATTGAATCCTTTTTGTACTGACATTATATTTGTATTTAACCATTTTGAAGAAGTTTTGAAGGATTTTATATCAATTCATCATAGCTTTATACCAGGTATGTGCAATTGATGTTTTGCGATGGTTTTAAGTTAAATTTGATTTGATTCAATGTCTAAAAGAATATAATGCATGATTTGTGCATCACAGGATGAATTCACCATGCGATTTTCCATCGGGTAGCTCGTTCAACACTCCATCCAACATCTGATCTGGTACTTCATCTGGCATTGCATCTGGTACTGCATCTAGCAATTGGAGCGTGGGTGAGTTGGCGATTGTTATATCGACGACATGTGTTGAGAAAATCAACGACATGGGTTTTCTTCACCCTTGTGGCCTCTAGCTACTGAGCTCTTGACATCTCAGATTAAGCAGGTGTGCTAAATGTTGAGTGGCTCGTTCAGTTTCTAGAAGCTAAAGATTGTTAGCACGCATTTAATAGAATTTACCCTTTTTAGAGGAGGTACCCCTTCCAATGGTAAAACCCTTGAATTGTAATCATTATAAATACCACATTAATGGTCAGAAAAAGTGTTAAGAATTGTCAGAATCTATTTTGCTGTGTAACTCAAACATTTCTGCAAACTTGTGCTAGACTGTGTTTTTTAATGTAATGCCATAACCGTGTTGATTTAGCTCACGATTTGTTGTTGAGGAGTAGCCATGAACTGCTGGGGGGCCCACCAGTGGTCTGGTGAATACTTAGATAGATAGATTTCATATTTAAGTTGTGTAATTATTATTTATTTCATTTCCTGTTATATGTGTTCTTATCATTTTAATTACTGTGTGTTTGTTGTTCATCATTTAATTGTTTAAATTTCCTTTTGTAGGTTTCTTGTAGGAGAAAGTTGTTAATATGTCATGTCTTTTCATTGTTATTGAATGGCTTGCAAGCTACTAACCTTGTTGTTTTTAAAATGTTAAAGTGAATTTCTGCAGGTTAAACAAAGTAGTTAGAACACAATATTATTTAACACAAAGTACAAAGTTTCTTTTACAAGTTTCGATGGATTATTAGTTGCGACTTTTGTTGATTTAATTCTCAGTTTTAGTCATGCTTTCCTAAATCTATTTTTCTTATCAATCTTGTTGTAACATGCTCAGGTAGAAGTAGAATTCGAATTATGGTTTTATAAGCATTTTAATTTGCAATCTGAGTTTTTAATAATAGGATTAGCTTAGTTTAATTTATGAAATTTCCATTCTAGATTTAAATTGTAATTTTAATTAGAAGCATGAGTCTAAATTAAGATTTTAATTACAAGTTTCTAATCATATGATTTTGCTTAAGTTAGCATAAGAGTGCATTTGAATTAAGTAGAATAGTGTTTTCTTATCATCGATGATTGATATATGAATTGAGAGATCACATGGATTTTCAGGATAGTTGATATTTCTTCTATGATGGCTAAAATCTCATTAGATTGCTTGATTCATACTTTTCATTTATCCATAGAAGTTAATATTGAATTTATTCCTCTTGAGATATCACTAATCGTTAGATGGCATCGTGATGTCATAAGGCACCGAAGACATAATCATCATATTTGAAGTTTCTTGTTATTGTAGATTAAGAATAGTTGTTGATTAATATTTGAATATTGTCATGATGCTTTTAATAAAGTAGGTTAATATTTCATGTTGCAGATTAGAAGTGATTATGAGTTTTATCTTAAGAATAGAGTTTACTTGCTGAATAGTTATTATTAGCTTACTTGCTGAAGAACTTTTAATAGGTTAAGTTGTTTGATGTCTATTTGCTTATTTGTTGATGCTCATTGATTTGAATAGATTGATTAGATTATTTTTTTGTTGGTGCTTATCAAGTTGAATAGATTGAATAGATTGCTTGTTGTTGCTCCTTAGATTAAATAGGTTAACTTGTCCAAAGTAGGTTTTTCATTTGCTTCTTTAGGAACAATCCATCGATCCATTGTTTAAAAGTTGCTTAGGGTAAATAGTTCAAAGTTCTTAATAGGGTTTGCTCATTCATAGTCTTTGCTTAAGTAGATTAACCCTTAGATATACGATATCCTTAGTTAGATCATACTTCCTCTACTTTTTCCGCCTTAGTATATATAGTGCTACAACTCTAAGCTTACTTACCCTAGGTTGACAATTTAATTGAGGGATTTAATGCATGTAGAACACTAATCATTCTGCACAAAACCCATGTCGTAGAATTTTAAAATTCATTTTCATCGCTTAAGAATATTCATACTAAAATAGTTGTCTAATTTGGAGTTTGAAAATCAATTAATAAAAAAAAGTTACCATTTTTGTTAATTAAATGAAGAGGTGAAATGTTTCATTATCAAAAGACACATTGGTTCAAAGTCACACCCTTTAGAAGAATATATAAATGAAAACATATGATGGGAAGAAGGTGTCTCTAAGGTCTACATGTGAAGATCAAAAGCAAGTGCAGATTCCAAGGAAGAAAGACGAAGATACTTATGAAGTGAGGGTGGAAGCGAGGAGCAAGGAAGGATTAATATCCATTTCCAATTGAAGTTTAAAGACAGGGAGTTGGTGCTTCCTAGGGTTGGTTACCTAAAACAAGGGAGTTGATGCTTCCTAAGGTTGGTGCCCTAAAACAAGGGATTTGGTGCTTCCTAGAGTTGGTTCTCTAAACTCAATCTTTTATATAAAAACTTTTAATTTATATTTTTAGTTTATATTTATTGATGTTATTTACTGAAGTTCTTACTAATCAATAAAGTTAATAAATAATTATTTAATACTTGTTAAAATATATCAATATTTATTTACCCCCCCTTTCAGTATTGAACTACATTCCAACAAAGAGGGTGTCATCATCAAGTTTTTCATGTCATTAGCATCAGTGATGTAACATAATTACTCACCTTGTATTCTAATTCATATCTTATCCAACATGGTTTCACTAAGTCCTCACAACATCAAATTTGTCTAATTAGACCTATACTTAGGATGTCAGTGTTTTGGGTTGTGGCAACTTCAAGTGGATTGTTTGGCCTAGATATTAGTTTCAAATCAATGTTGGTTTTTTCATCATACTGGACCTACAACATATCAGTTTTCATTCTTTTTTGAGTTTCACATGTTTTCATACTTCAAGGTGCAAGTAGAGTAAATTGAGAATATGTATTTTTGGATGATTATTCTCCTTATGAATACTTATGTAATGTTTTTTGTATGCAGTTTGGTGGGATAATTGAATAATATTACCATATCACTTGCTGGGATATTGCTATTCAAGGTTCCAATAAATGTTCCAAAATTATTCAACATACTTTTCGGTAATTCATTGTGGACAAGAGACTTTGTTTTCCATTTTGGATATCTATTTCTCATAGTTTAGGTACATGGATTCTCATGTTCTAAATTTAGAAAATGGTATCACAATTTATTTAATAGTAATAAAAAATATATGGTGTCAACCTTTTACCTTCTATTTTTCGCACGAGTCACGATTTTCATGGGTAGGTGGTTTATTTTTCTTTCATTTTGACTAGTGAGTAGTACATGTTCTTGATCATGTTCTTTCTCACAACATGTCTTGCCACTTTGTAAGAATTCTTGTAGGAGTATTCTTTGTTTTGATATTATGGTAGATGTCAGAGGTATTAACCTCTACATGTAACCTTTAATGAGACTAGAATATTCCGGGAAGCAAGAAAAACCATAAAACATTGGATAATAACCCTAGAAGACAAGTCAACTAAAGAGAATATTTAATATTGAGTTATTAGCCTCTAGAAAGAGAAGTTGGCCCAATCAATTGATATAGAGAAGTATAAATAGAGGGAGATAGATCTCATTTGACACTCACTCACTCTCATAACTGCATAAGACTAGTGGTGCACAAGTTTGTAAAGGGAGTGCAACTGCAACTGCTGCAACTGGGACTTTCTCTTGGTTATGGTTTGGAATTTCTTCTTGGTTTCTAGTTATTCTTTCTTGGTGCACTAAACTTGGATAAAGGTGCACTATCCTTGGTTGTCTATTGGCCTGCTACTAGAATTATTATGTCTGTCTATATTTTTATATTGTCTATGGAAAAACAAGAACATCTATTTAATTATAACAGGTTATGGGCCCACACTATCTTCAAACATTCTAACCACTAGAAGATATATTGGGAATTTATTTGTTAATCTCTTTGTGGCACCAGTTACAGCTGCAGCTAAGTTTTTTAATTATGTAGCTACAACAAAACCTAACCTTAGTGTTCGAGCAATTATGATGAAACATGACCTAATTCCTTGACATCCTAGTGTTCTCTATCCTAGCGCACCTCTTGGTACTCTCAGCTAGCAAAACTGTCATGTTGGAATTTTTGGTCAAAGTCAAAGTCAAAGTTTGAATGGTCAAATTCAAAGGTTGACTAGTCAAAGTCAAAGGTTGACTTCTGGTCAAATTGATTTTGTGGTCAAATTTGAAATTTTAGAGCTTCTATATTGTTCTAATCATTGAATATTCTGATTGAGTTTCTAATCTCTTCTTGTCAAGATGGTATCTAGTTTCAGATTGGAAGACAAGTTACGATGCTAAAAGGTTTCAAACATATGAACTTGTATATGCTATCTAAGTTATATCATCTAGCAAAACATGAGTGTGTTTTCAGAAAAATTATTAGAGACCTTGTCCAAGTTGTAATCTTGGATTCGATGCATTCATAGGAATAAGCGCACCCTCTAGATGTTGAGGCTTCAGGTTCCAGGTTTGCTTAAATTGTTAAGCTTCAAATTTGTGTATATCAAGGGTGATAATTTCTACAATACAAATCGTGAAAGCAGTCTTCGAAAGATTCTATTATTGCTAGGTGCAATGAATACTTGACCGCATATGAATACTATTGATATAGATGCTCATTGTACTTGTTCGCAAGTAGAACTAACATCTCCTATAGATAGATATTTCTTGCTTGCTCTTGTTATTCTTGTTCTAGGAAGGTACCCCTATGAAATATGTTTGATGAACAATCCTTGCAGAAGTTGTCATAGAAGAAGTTTATGAGGATGACACAACTTCCAGATGGGAGGAAATCAAAACAGATAGAAACAAACTTAAAGAGACTCAGAGGAGTCAGACTCAAAGGAAGATGAGAATCAAAAGGAAACCATAACATGCTTGTGACACTTTACTGAAAGAAAAGAAAGATGCAGGAGATAGAAGCATGTACTCTCTTAGATGGAGGGAGTTGATCACATAATTCTAAAAGAAGAGCATGCGTATTTCTCATTTAGGCATGAAACTAGGATTAGGAGGGAGATAATCCCCAACGATATGATCAATTGAAGAATCCATGAATACCATGAAGTAGATATCCATGTTCTTCATTGGAACTAGAAACCATGATAAGCAACATGTGTTCATCTTGAATCTAGAAGAAGTCTTCTTCGGAAAGAAGCCTTGAATATCCTTGGTTGTCCATCTAAATTTATGTTCCTATGATGGAAGGTTGGAGCGTTCAGAAAAGAAGGGACTGTAATATATAGAATATTTCATTAACTCCAACATTGAAGAAAAACATGAGGAAGAACACAAAGATTCCAAGAAAGAAAGAAAATGTCAGAACAACCAATTGAACCAATTTGAATCCACTAGAAGCAGTCAAGCAGAAGGAATGGAAGGAAGTTGTGATGAAGAACAATGTATGTGATAAATTGGGAAAAAGACTCGAGCATTGATATATACAAGGAAATACTTGGGACTAGAGGGTTCTCCCAAAAGGAGGGAGAAGACTATGATGATATCTTATTCCAGTAACCAAACATACCTCTACCTGAGCCATTATATCTCCTGCAGTATCCATGGGTTGGAGTTTACATTAGATGCATGTAAAGACTGTTCTTATCAATAGAGTAATTGAAGAAGAAGCATATGTAGAGCAACATCAAGGTTTTGAGGTATACCGAAAAGATACCCTTGTATGAAAATGGAAGAAAACCTTGTATGGATTCAAGCAAACTTGGTGCGGAGCCTTTCATGTACAACACAAGCGTGGTGAAAAATTCTTATGACAGAGGAAGTATATTGAAATGGTTCTTCAAAAGTTTGGGATGATGGACTGCAAATCCATGGAAAACTCCCATGATGACAGAGCTGAAGAAGTTGAGATACTCTGATCCAGTAGACCTATCTCTGTATCGACAATTGATTGGAAAATTAATGTATTTGGAGAATACTCAGCCAAATATTTTCCTTGTGGGACGTTTGAGTTATGATATACAACTGCATGGATTTATCGATTCATATTGGGCATGGAGTATAGATTATAGAAGAAGTTCTACTCTGATATGTTTCAATTTGAGCTTTTCCACAATGTCATGGGATAGAAGGAAACATAAATCTGTTGTACGCAGCACTGCAGAAGCATAGTATATTGCAGCTTGTGATGCTTGTACAAAAGTAGTGTGGCTCGATAAGCTGGTTTATGGATTGTCTGATTAGGTGTTGAATTCGACCGTGATATATTGTGATGATCAGAGCTATGTGAAGCTTTCATAGAAACTGGTGTTTCATGAAAGGTCGAAGCACATTGAGATCAATCATTATATTCTCTGCAATAAAGTCCATAGGGGAGAAGTGGTTCTCCAGTATATCTCCACAAATGAGTAGATAGAAGATATTTTGGTAAATCCTCTATCTAAGATGAAAAGTTTGCGTACTTAAGGGACAAGTTGGGGCTCGTGGAGACGACTTCCTTATTGAAAAAGGAAGTGATTAATATTAGGTTGGGAGGGAAACTGATATGTTATTTATTTATGGACAGTCATTTTTCAGTTCAGAAAATGGTCTAGTTTGGGCAATTCCTTTCTAGTTTGAAAAGTGGTTCGAGATTTCTGTCGGATATTCATTTTCCAATTCGGAAAATGGTCTAGATCGGACAGTCATTTTCGTAATGAAAATGGTCTGATAGATTGTTGATGTACTATAGACAATGATTCCCCTTATGGTCAGTTTTGGGGAATGGTCTAGGATAGTCATTCTTCTTGGCAGTCACTCTGAGTAGTGGTCTGCCTTGCCTTTTGAAGCTCACAATTGTGAGAAGTTTCAAAGAATGGTCTATTTTGGAGGTTGGTGCAGGACCATCATTTCCATAGGAAATGGTCCGGACAGTCATTCCATAGGGTAGATTCATTCTCTCCAGGTTTCACTGTGATTAGTGTCAAAGGAATGGCTTGGTTAGGTGAATGGTGCAAGTTCAACAATTAGGGACAGACATTCCCTAGGGAAAACTCATTCTCTCTAGGCTGCACTATGATTAGTGTCGAAGGAATGGCCTAGTTAGGTGAATGGTCCAGGCTCATAAATCAAGGACAATTATTCTTGTATGCTTGGGAAGAATAGTCTAGATAGCTCATGGCTAATGTTTTACTTTTTGAGGATAGATGCTCTTCTAGATATCACAGATGTGAGTGGAAGAATGGCCCAGATGACTTAGTTTGTATCATGATATTTTTTATGCAGGTTGATATCAGATGATATGATTGTTGTGGAGATTGTATGTCTCCAGACAATAGTTGTATGCTACTGTGGTGGATTTGATCCACTGGTAGTGACTATGTGTCACTGGTTTGTAGCGGTGTGCTACTAGGAGTGGTTTTGTACCAATAGATAGTATTTGTATACTACTATGGATAGATAGAATTGTGATCTATTGGATAGAATTATAGAAACAATATGCTACTATGTGAGTGCCATGGAGACTACCACTAGTGTTGGATTTGATTTCTAGCTAGATGGATAGTCAGTGTGTTTGTGGATAGACATTATCCAAGCGGAGAATGGTCTAGACAGAACAAATTACTGGTGGTCAAGAATTCTCTCCATGGAGAATGGTCCAAGTTGACATTTTGTTGACATATCATGGACTGTTATTTTACTAAGGAACAGATTGTGGCCCGATTATGAAAATGGTTAAGAACCGTTATTTTCTAAGGCATATAGGTAGAGACGGATCTCTATGGTACATATGACCCAATTATAAAATAGTCCTAGACTAACATTCCTATAAGAATGGTCTATGTATCCCATGGTGTAGCTTTCATCATATGTTGGGACACTCATTCTTCTAGGACACATGTCCAGATTAGAAGAATGGTCTTTGTATCACTCTATGGAGTGAGTGACTTATTCAACATCATGCCTAATTACTCAGATGGAGTATGGCTTCGAGAGATGATGCAGATGATGATACTGATAATGATGTTGTTTCTCGTGAGTTGATCCACGTGATCATGAGATAGCTTGTGTGGATACGATGATACTACCAGTTGAATGGTTTGCTTGTGCTCAATAAATTTTCCTGTAATACCTCCCTAGCTAGGAGGGAGTGTTGATATTATGGTAGTTGTGAGAGGTATTAACCTATACATGTAACCTTTGACGAGACTAGAATATTCTGAGAAGTAAGAGAAACCCTAAAACGTTGGATAATAACCCTAGTATACTGATCCAGATTTAGGAGAAGAATGAAAGGAATAACAGACTAAATATAATAACACAGATATATGGAGAAAAATAACAAATATCTAGTGAACAATAACTTCTATTGAATAAATGAAATAGGCTGAAATTGTAAAACTGCAGAATTGGAAACAACTTGCTTGAATGGTGGTAGTTATCTCTAAGAAGAGATTTGGCTTGCTACATACATCTGTCTGAGAAGAATGATTACAATGAGGATCCAAAGGCCCTTTTAACATTACTCATGAATTCCAAAACCCTAGACATCAAAAAACCTAACCCTAGGAGATGAAACGCCAAAAGTTATGTTGGCCCCAATGGGTAAGTTGGTACCTCAACTTCCTGGGGTCGTAAATTTTGCATGCGACCTTCGTGTTAGGCATGTGATAGCCATTTGGAAAGTTATTATAGAGAAATACACATTAATCTATCAAACTCTAACTTTGTCTACAGTTTAACTGTGGCAAGACAGAAAAAGCGTTGTTTAGGGCCCCAAAACAACCCTGGAAGTATAGAAAGATGTGTTGACATGAAAACTTCTGAAATAATCTAGTTGGATTAGGTGGGAGGCCACCACTCTCCATATGGAAGATGTGTAGGGCTTCAGACAACCCCAAAAGTGTAGAACCAACAATTACAAAGAAGTGCAGAAGAACCTGTTGAACTAAAAATTGTCAAGAGGAGACAGTTGGAATAGGTGGGTGGCCACCAATATCCACTTGGATCAGTCCTCCCCCCTTAGGAAGAAATGGTATCCATTGCATTCAATTCCCCCATCAGCTGAGGAAACTTATGCTGAATTTGGCCCAGGTGACCCACTTTCCTTGGTGTAGGAGTTTCCCTACCTTGACAACCCAATAAAGTTGGATCCTCTGCTGGCGAGTGTCCTTGACTTGTGTGTTCACTATCTGATAAGTGGATTCCTGTTCCATGATGTTAGGGTTGAGCTCTGTTGGTTTCAACTATTCTATGATATCTAAGGTGTCCAATAATGGTGTAAAATATGGCCGAAGGAGGTCCACATTGAATAATGGGTGCAATCCATGGAAGGGTGGAGTGTTGAGCTCAAAAACATTGCTACCCACAATATTGGTAATAGTGTAAAGTCCATAGCAAAGTGGGGGGAGGTTCTGATGGGGCCTGATAAGGTGCTCTTTCTACAAATGTAACCATACCTTGTCTCCCACTTGAAACTGGTGTGGTACCCAGTGTTGATCATGGAATTTCTTGTACTTAGCATTGGCTTTATGAAAAATCTCATGGACCTGTTGGATGATGTGCTGAATCCAATCAATGAATCTGGTGAATTTTTTGGCCTTAGATTGAACATGGGAATATTATGCCTATGTGGCTGAAAGAGGTAGTGCAACATCAATGGGACCCAAGGTTTGGAATCCCAGCCCCACCTAAAATGGGATATGGTTGATGGAGCTATGGAGAGCCCTGTTGTAGCTATGTTGAACATAGGGAAGACTCTTGTTGGCCCTTGACTAAGTTTTGAGGAACACTTGGTCATAATTGACCATTTTTGGACTTCTAGACCCTGTCAAAGATGGAGCTCCAGGAGAAGAAGATATCATGGGATCTCGGTCCACTTTTGGGCCTCTTTTAGGGTTTTGGGTTAATGTAATGGGAAAGGGATGTCGGCCCATGGGTTTACCCATGCTTAGGCCCACTTTTGTAATGTATAAATAGAAATATAGGCAATGTAAGAAGTAGTAGATGTGATTTCTTAGTGCAATTGGTGGTGCATCTATGTGATGTTGAATAAGTGCTCTGTGCGAACTGTGTAAGGCTTGCAAGGCTAAGTGCAAGTTACTGTGTGATTGATACTGTAACACAAGGAAGAAGGATCTAGCGAGCTACGTAGATCTTATGTCTTATGCAAAGAAGGGTTTCAGAGGCTTTGTGCTTGTAACAACTTGAGGATGATAATAAAGAAGAAGATCTTGTGGATGTAGACCCAGGGGGGTGGTGAACCACGTAAATCTGTGTGTTATTCTCTATGCTTTGGTTCAATGCATTTACCTTTTCTTATGCTACATGCTTTAATATATCCACTTATGCTCTGTGCTTCTTAGATATATATGATTGTTAGATTTGATGTGTATGAGGATGCTTAGTGTGGATCTGGTAGATATGATATGGGTTACTAAGGGTAAGTGTTGAAACAATGTACATATGAGTATTCACCGCGAAGCTCTGTGTTATATGATAAGTATAATAAAGGTTAAATACTGATGAATGATCTATGCTAAGTTCCTTGTAAGTATAGAATCACATATCTGAGTCCTAGCTAAGGTTGCAGACACTTGAGTCTTGAAACCACCCCTGCCTCTATCTCGGGTGAGACTTCATTTTCTTCGCAGGTGTTGCTGAAAGGGCTGGTAGTTAGGGATTTGTTGGTGCACTCTTGAGCATTGAACCCTGGGTCAGCCCCTATGCCAACAAATGGTTCCATTGCCGGGACCTGAAATTGTGATTGCTGGGAACTGAGGAAGAAGAAACTTTGTGCAAAAGAAAACTCTGTGCATAGATCTGTTTCCCTAGTGCATAGCTTTTTACTCGACCTATGAATCTTTGTGCCAGGAATAAGGTCAGATTTGAAGAAAGGAAGATCATATTTGAAGAAAATAAGCGAGATCTGAACACTCTGTGCTCTAAGAAAAGTAAAAGTGGGAATTTTTGAAAGAAAGAGGTCAGATCTGCAGAAAAGAGGTAAGATCTGTAAGCCCTGTGCTCTAATAAAGGTAATAATAGTTAAAATTTCTTATATCTGGAATCTTTGTGCTCTGTAGAAGTAAGATAAGTGAATTTTTTTGTTTCTAGAGCATGGATCTAAGTATGTTTGATAGATTCGGTCCTAGCTTAAAACCTAGGGAATTAATAGAAGAAAGAAAGTTTGATATGAATAGATCTGATAAGCATAATGATAGATATGTTATACCTATGCATAGAAAGAATGTTTGGATTAAAAAATGGATGCAAGATTCTAGAAAGAATTTTTTCCAGGATAACTACCATGATCCTGGTGTGCAGTACAAAAGAAGTTGGGGATCATTTAAGAGAAAGAGAGGATTGAACCTATGATATGGTTGCAAAAAACTGGGCCATCTAGCTAAGGATTTCCCTAGTGGAAAACCTAGTTGTCTCTGTTGCAAAGCTTTGGACCATGAAGTATTGGATTGCCCTAGAATGATTGTTAAGCTTGATATAATGAATTTGCATGAAGAACACCCTAGGACAGCCCTAGAAATAGAAGAACCCCATAAAGAATTAGAGAGATTATTAATACAGATGAAAGAAACCCTGAAGGAACATAAAGATGTCCAATTACTAGAGATCTTCAAAGAAAAGTAAGAAATCGAAGCAAGACTAAGGGACTTTGACACTGACTGTATTCTTGATGAAGAAACAGAAGTGAATGTTATTTCAAAAATAACCTGGGAAGTTATAGGGAAGCCTACCATGATTCTTTCATTGGGAGGAATAGGACTATTCAGAGGAAAACTGACAATGTTATGTGGAAAACTCGCTCAGATACCTATGGCAGTCAATGGAACTTTGACATAAGAAGATTTTGAGATTATCAAATTTATTGAGGATGACACCTCGTTCAATATGTTACTTGAAAAACCTTGGGTTGAGAGAGATCAAGCCAAAGAAAAGGAAGAAGTAAAGGTATCACAACAACAGAGACAAGAGCTAAAAGATTTCATGACCAGAAGGATTGCACATTTGATTGAGGAACAAGAGGATAAATAAAAGCTATTTGACACTAGAAGCTCATATGTCAAAGAGTTAGGGGACTCCCAGAATATTGGAGTATTTGTACCAGATACAAATGAAGTAGTTTTCCTGAGTCTTGGGAAAGAACCTCAGTAGCGCGAAGTGACTATGCCCAAGGAAAATAAGAACCAAATCAAGAAAAGAACTATCGAGATGAAGCTCATGGGGAAGAAGGCTAGAAATATAAGTAAAAAGAGAGATAAGATCGATAGGATACAGAAGGTTCTAGAGGGAACCTCTCCGAAAGAAACTTTGCAAAATTCGAGCTTCATCGAGATAACAGAAAAATGACATGGGTCACTTCATCGTGGCGAGGAAATATAGTCATTGGAGGTCGATATATCTATTCGACTGCCACCCCGAACGGATCAAAAAGCATTGATGGCTCATTACAAGACCATTAGACCACACCATAATGGATATAACCAAAGTTAAGAAAGCCCCATATCCATTACAAATGATCTGTTACAGAGTTACTTACTTAATCCATCGTGCCATGCACGTAAGACACTTTTTCTAATCGTGAATTTGAGTCTGCAGACTACCTAAATTATGAACCGTGATTACTCCACCCTTACTCTCTACCTTACTACAACATCTACATTACTTTGAGAACCTGAGCTATTGATCCTGAGCATATATGTCCGATGAATTTAGCGCAGATGAAGAATCTATAAGAGAGGTACTCGCTAGCCTTAGAGCAGAAAGAGTCACGTCAGAGCGGGGATTGTATACAGGTTTACAAGCATCATCAAAGAGAGGAGTGCAAGCCTCCCCGTTGACTCCTCGAGCAAGAAAATCCTGAGCCGACGTAGAAAGAAGAACCAAACATAAGGACGATATGGCCAATGCAAAGTTGGTTCCATCCATCCTACTTGCTTACATACCACCTCTGAGTGTTGTGATCAACAAAGATAGTGTGCCTAGAGACTTTGAGTACACTCTATTCATGGCGTACCTATCGAAAGGAGTACGCACAGTTTGCATAGATCATGAAAATATTGTAGCATTGAAGTTTAGTGACTTTAACCTGGGGGATCGTAAAGTTTACAACACACTTTCCCCGTACAAGTACCTAACCAGAACCAAGGGCAAGAATTCGAAGATTGTCCCTCAGTAATGGACGATGAACCTCGTGCAATCTACTCTTCTCAACATTATGAAGACATCACACTTCGACAGACACCAGGAGGTGAATGCTTGTGTGAATATGTTGGTGGCAAGTTACCATGGAGGATACTTATGGTTGAACCATCACATAATAGTTGATCCAAAACTGATTAACCAGATCATTGGGCTTACCATGCAGGGCCCTGATCCCCACGATTACTATCCTGGAAAGAGCGTGGATCACGCTCTTGCTCAGAATATAAAAGAAGCCTATGGCGATGTTGAGAAAGGAACGTGAGGCTACAAGGTAGCTTCTATTGAAAGTGGTGTAGTGCGCCTCGCCTGTCAACTAATCGCAGGGAAGTTGGTACGCAAGAATCGACCCATGCAAGTATCCGAATTTGTAGTCGACCTCACAGGAAAGTGCGTAGAGGGACTATAGATGAACTAGGTGAAGTACCTAGTGAATCAACTAGAGATTGATTGTAGAGAAGCCTAGGATAAGGGACATGAATTTCATTTTAGTTGGCCCTTGATACTTATAGATTTCGTTGCATGGGAGCTACCGGAAGGTGAAACCTTCCCCGAAATTGACCCCTTTAAACCACTGGCTATGAATTTTAGTACCCTATGGTACTCGAACGAATTGAACAAGCAGTGAAAATCCAATGTCGTATTTCATACCTACTACACCTAGTTGAAGCTCTCCATCCAGTTCGAGCCTTGCATGACCCCAAATACTTTACACAGGTTTTGACATTTGATAAAGTTCAGTGCAGACCACCATTTTATATATCTAACAACACGTGCTGATGAGAACAAGGAACAAATTTAGTCTTATTACAAGCTAACAGAAGAAGACCTGAAGGAAATCACCAAGGAATGGTCGGTGGACCTCCTTATTCCAACAGACCCTGTAGAAGTGTCCGACATTGACAGCCCAAAAGCTACGTAGAATACACGTAGACTTAGTAAGACAAAGAAAACAAAGTAGACAAAGAAAGATGAGGATATCCAGGATGTAGACATCAGATATGTAATAACCGCATCCATTACACCAAAGCAAGGAGGTAATGGCGAAGACTTAGAGGAAGTCAAAGAGAGGCCAAGAGACGAAGTAGAAATCATAAATAAAAGGAAGGGTTCGCCTCTAGAACCTTCCTCCCGAAAGAAATCAAAAGAATTCATGACTAAGCCGAAGACCACACTCACTCCAGATCACTTCAATTTTCTCATTGTAGCTATGAATGAAGCCATAAAAGAGATAACAAAAAAGTATGAAGCTAAGAAAGAGACAATGTACAATAGAATCGAGATCGAACTACAAGGAGTACAACAAGCTCTCCAGTCTAGCTGCATAGTCTCCTCTGAGCCCTTGCTATAAGGAACAACAGAACAAGGAAATGAACCAGTTCAACTCTACAAGATTGTTGACATGGTCGAAGTATGCCTTCAGAAGGCACATAAAGAAACAATGCAGGCCACCTAGGCCTTAAAGCAACCACAGGAGGAAATCATCAAGCAATGTCGATTTGTGAAACAAGAGAAGGACACTCTCCAAGTGAAATTTGAAGAAGACAGAGCGAAGATGAAAAAATAGAAAGAGCAGCTGGTTGCGAAGCAGATTGGGATTGAAGAAGTAGTCGACAAAGAATTTCGCTCTATGAACAGCTTAGAATAGAAGGCAGAGGACCCCATCGAATGCCAAGTGATGACGCTTGTTGAAGTTATTCAACAACTTCAACAAAGAGTCGTGGACTTAGAGCTTCAGACCATACCAAAGACCCCGCAAGAAGTGCATGAACAATGTGAAATAACTGCCCGGAGCACCATAGAAAGGATTAAAGCACTCTCTGAGGAATGAAAACAGTTAAGTAGCAGAAGTGCGTAGATCTATGAGGGCCTAACCGAGAACCCAAAATTGAATAAATTGGAGTCACAACTCCAATAGGTGAAGTACAACGCCGAAAACCTTCAGGTGAAGCTAAAGGCCTTGCCACCCATAGAGAGAATGAAGAGGTTTCTAGAGCAATGCACAACCCAACAACAGATTCACATGCTTCTGAGTAAAGTAATGGAAGTCTCTCAATGACTTCAACTAGTGCAAGAAAAGGCATGCCAACTGTTCACTGAAGTTGTAAGCCAAGGAGTAGAAATTAAACAGCTTGTGAATACAACATAGAAACACCTAGAAGGGCTGGTGAACGAGGCACTCATCTAGGAGTTCGTCAAGCAAGAGGTAGTAGCAATGCGGCAGGTCGAAGTAGCTCGAGCCAAGCTCAAGGAATTCAAAGCAGAATTGGTCAAACCTAAGTGACTCGGGACGAGTCATAGGTGAGTGTTGGGGGCCTATTGGCCCTTGGCCAAGTTTTGAGGAACACTTGGTCATAATTGACTATTTTTGGACTTTGACACCCTATCAAATATGGAACGCTAGGAAAATCAGAGATCACGGGATCTCGGTCCACTTTTGAGCCTCTTTTAGGGTTTTGGGTTAATGTAATGGGAAAGGGATGTTGGCCCATGGTTTTACCCATGCTTAGGCCCACTTTTGTAATGTATAAATAGAAATATAGAAAATGTAAGAAGTAGTATATGTGATTGCTTAGTGCAATTGGTGGTGCATCTATGTGATGTTGAATAAGTGCTCTGTGCAAACTGTGTAAGGCTTGCAAGGCTAAGTGCAAGTTACTGTGTGATTGATATTGTAACGCAAGGAAGAAGGATCTAGCAAACTATGCAGATCTTCTGTCCTATGCGAAGAAGGGTTTTAGAGGCTTTGTGCTTGTAACATATTGAGGATGATAATAAAGAAGAAGATCTTATGGATGTAGCCCCAGGGGGGTGAACCACGTAAATCTGTGTGTTGTGCTCTGTGCTTTGGTTCAATGCATTTATATTTGTTTATGCTATGTGCT
Source organism: Picea mariana (assembly GCA_032191745.1). Lineage (NCBI taxonomy): Eukaryota > Viridiplantae > Streptophyta > Pinopsida > Pinales > Pinaceae > Picea > Picea mariana. The sequence continues at coordinate 67,692 of JASDQU010682065.1, forward strand.
TTGATATATCCACTTATGTTCTGTGCTTCTTAGATATATATGATTGTTATATCTGATGTGTATGAGGATGCTTAGTGCGGATCTACTAGATATGATATGGGTTACTAAGGGTAAGTGCTGAAACAATGAACATCTAAGTATTCACTGCAAAGCTCTGTGCTTTCTGCGAAGTATAATAAGGGTTAAATAGTGATGAATGATCTATGCTAAGTGCCCTGTAAGGATAGACTTAGATATCTATGCCCCAGTTGAGGTTGCAGAAACCTGAGTCTTGCAACCACCCCTGCCTCTACCTCGGGTGAGACTTCATCTGCTTCGCAAGTGTTGCTGAAAGGGCCGATAGTTAGGGCTTTGTTGGTGCGCTCTTGAGCGTTGAACCCTGTGTCTACCCCCGTGCCAACAACTCTCATCCCATGTGCATAGATGCTTAGAGTTGTACATGCATAGGATGTGCACAATCATCTGATTGATGACCTCTGTCTGGCCATCAGTTTGGTTTCCAATAGTGACCAAAGACTCGACCAAATTGTGTTGAGGAACCTATTGTCCCAATATGAGGTGATGGTCTGTGGTATCCAGAAATGGACCCACACTCATTCGAAGAAGATCTTGGACATATATGTCCATGTAATGCTCTTCTTGCAAGCTGTTATGATGGCCATCTTCGAAAAGTGATAAACCACCACAAATACAATCATTTTCTTGCTTGGTGGATGGAAAACCAGACATGTTTTCCATCAAGATGGATTCTCAAGGGATCTCTAGAGTAGGAAGAGGGGTGTATAAGCCTTGATTATTGATGGTTGGCTTGGAAATGGCGCAGGAAGTGCAAGATATGATATACTTGCTAACATATTGTCGAAGTTTTGTCCAATAATTGTATTTATGTAGAATGGAGACAATTTTCTCCATGCCAAAATGTCCTACCATTCGACTGTAATGAGCCTCCCAAATAAGCTTTGTATGCTCTCTTGTGGGAAAATAGAGGTGGCCCATATTGCATAACAGTCCATCCTGGATGTGAAAATCAGCGACATTCTCTCCTATACCTAAGAGATGATAGGTGGTGGCGAATTCAGGGTCACGCTGATAAAGGTGGGGCCATTCAGATGCCTCATTCTCACATGAATGGATCACTGTGGTGAGTGAAACAACAAGAGGGTGACTAAGGAAGTCAGCGACACAATTTTTTCTCCATGTTTTGTACTTGATGTTGATATGGAACTGTTGTAGGTATGCGGACCACTTTTGATGGTTGTTGTTCTGCAACTTCCCCTGTGTTTGTGTGAATTGTAGAGAATTGTGATCAATTTGGATGATTGTCTCCTTTCCCAGAATGTAATGTTTCCATTTATGGAAGGCTTGCACAATGGAATGCATTTATTTTTCATAGGTGGGGTATTTACAAACAGTATCTAAGAGTGTCTCACTATGGTATGCTACTAGATGACCATGTTGAGTGAGAATGATGTTGACAGCATAGTCGGATGCATCAATCTCAATCTCGAATGGTTGTTGCAGAGAAGGTAAGGAGGGTACTGGAGAGGAGCACAAGTGATGCTTTAGATAATCAAATGATATTTTTTTGGACTACCCCCATGCAAACTTTGCCTTGCCACCACCCTTGGTTACTTGGCTAAGGGCCCATGCAATATGGGATAATCCCAACACGAACCTTGATAAAAGTTGGAAATTCTGAAGAAGCTCCGAAGCTCGGTTAGTATGGTCAGGGTTGGCTAGTAACAAATGAGTTGGATCTTAGTTGTATCCACATGTACCCCATTCTCATCAACAATGTATCCCAAGTATTGGACCTTTTTCATTCCAAAGAAGCATTTTTCCAAGTTGGCATATAGCTTGTGCTGCCGCAGAATGCCCAAAACCTGTTGAATATGTTGCATGTGATCCTCCCAAGTTTTGTTGAATTTGAGGATGTCATCTAGATATACCACCACAAAAGAGTTGGTGAAGGGTCTCAATACATCATCCATCAATCTCATGAAATTTGTGGGTGCATTTGTTAAGCCAAAGGGCATGACAAACCATTCAAAGAGACCTTCTTTAGATTTGAAATTTGTATTCCATACATCAGTTGGTTCGATGGGAACTTGGTGGTAGACATACTTTAGGTCATATTTCTGAAGAACTTTTCCCCTTGAGTTGGTCAAGAAGGTCATCAATTCAGGGAATTGAGTACCATTTCCTGACTGTGATTTTGTTTAATGCTCTATAATCAATGCAGAGCTGCTAGGTCATGTCTTTCTTCTACACCAACACAATCGGGCTTCTACAAGGGGAGGATTTGGGTCAGATGTGGCCATTTTAAAGCAGATCTTGGATTTGACACTTGATTTGATCATTTTTCATCATTAAGCGTCGATAGAATGGTCCATTAGGAAGGAGGGCATCGGGAGTTAGATCAATTGCATGCTTGACTTGGTAGTGCATCAGTACCCTGGTGGGTGAGGAGAAGATGTCTTTGTGCTCATCCACGATCTTGTCCACTTGATTCTGTTGCAAAGAGAGGCTCTATGTAGAGGTCATGTATGGGGCAGTGACCTTCTTCCTACTGTGAGCTTGGATAAAAAATAAGACACACTTCCCGGTCTGTGAAATGACCTTATTGCATTGCTTAGGAGAGATTAAAGAAATAGTGTTAGGTGATGCTACCTCTAGTATCCTGTAAAATTGTCTATCCAAAGTAATAATAACAATGCGGGGTCTAGACTCATAGACAACATGTCACTTCCACAAATATGGTTGGCCTAAAATAACATCACAAAATTCAAGGGGAGAAATATCACACAATACATCATCTTTGAAGGGCTTGATGTTGTAGGGTAGACAACATTGTTGGCTAACCCGAAGATCTCGTGCTTGGTGAAGCCAACCGATGGTGTAGGGATGCAGGTGTGGTTTTATCTATAGGTCCATTCGCTTGACGACCTCTGCTGAAATCAAGTTCTTCTAACTACTGCTATCAAAAATGAAATGTAATGGAGTTCCCTTTACCCACATATGTGAGAGAAAGAGGTGATCCCATTCCTATTTATATTCTAGTTCGCTTGGTTGGACTTTGGTGGTAGTGATAATGGAATTGGGTTTGACATCAATGATCCGCTTCCCACTTTCTAGATTTGATTCAGAGTCACATTTTGCCTCTAGCTCGGAAGTGTTCATCTTAGTTGTGAGTGACTACTTGGAGTGACATTCGTTGGTGTTGTGTGAATGGAGTTTATGGTAGTCACACCATTTTCCCGTGTCCTTCTTTGACTTCTCATTACCCTTCTTGGGTTGCGGTGTAATACCCTTATTTCCCCCAGTTTGTAAAAATAACTATAATTGGCCAAGAGACTATGATAGACTAAATATGTATGAATTTTTGATTTGATGAACCCTTGTATAAAAGGGTCAACGTATGAACTTTTGTTATTAATGGAATTTGAATTTGAATATGTGTTGCACAACTGCTGAAAGTGGGGAAGTTTTCCAAGATAGAACATGGATTCTATGAGAGATATGGTGAAGGAAAATCAAGTATGGTTGAGATTACACTCACCAGAACAATACCTATCGGGTTTAATTTCTCAACAATCCTCTGACCCATAAATGAATTATTAGTCAGGCTGGTAGTTGGAAGGCCATCCTCAAGGGTTAATGAGGAGATGGGGCAGGGTACCCATCTGTAAGGATTCTAGGCCTGACCACGAGTGGGGATTAAGACCCAAGAAACCTTGTTGAGGAAGGAAATAAATGAGGTAATTTGAGGGCAAAGATATATCTGTGAGAGAGGAGAGTAGAGAAAAACACTTTCCATATAAGAGAAGTGAACAAACTTCGATTCTGAAGTTGAGAGAAAAGATGAGAAGAAAGATTGTTTTGGCTGTAATAAGCTTGGGGAAGGGTTTCAATACAAGTTGATAAATGAGGCTAATGAGTGACTAAGGAATTACTCATGCAGGCCTCCTTTCTTGGAGCAGAGAAAACCATTTTCCAAGTTCCTATGGGAGAAGGAGAGTAACCTTCGTTCCTTACTATTGTGGAGCAAAGAGAAAGAATCTCTCTCATAGAATCATGGTCTAGCTCAGGGGTGGACAATGGTAAATCCATTAGGAGTGATTGTGCCTATGGTTGGGAGGAAACATGCACCCATTTTCATAGTTTCTTCACATTTTCTAGTTCTAATAAGTATTTTCATACTTTGTGTATTATACTGAATGTGAGAATGAAATGTTTGTGTTTATGATTTAGTCTCTCAGTATTTGAATAGTTATTATAAATGATCTTTGATTCATGTAAATTTTTATATCTATGTGATATTGGACTTATCTCAGTATAGTTGTTAGAGAGTCATGGGATGTGATTTTGCAGAAGAGTTGGGGTAGGATCGACTGAAATGTCTAATTCCTGCAAACCCTATGAAGTTTACCTTAGTGGGAATGTTAATTTTGAATTCTATGGGAGAAGGGTGTTTTTCCCTTAGACTATTCTTCCATTTGATTGAGGGCTCACGCCCATGTCCTTAACCCATTTTCTATGCAAATGGATTCATGCTTAGCCCCTAATTTTTCCCAAAGGACCCATGTAACCAGGGCCTAAGAACCATGCGATAGTCCGAAAGGAGCTAGCTCTTTCGGCTTCGGGACTTCGAGAACCGTGACTCCACAATCCTTGAAAGTAGTCGAAGGCCAAAGTCACGAATTGATGAGGACCATTGAACTGGGGATCCAGTATGGATGGCTCTCAACCGTTAGATCAGTCATAGGAGGGGAGGTGTTAAGCGCTTCGGTGAAGTCTTACTTCAGGAGATTTGGAAAGGTCTAGCGTCAAAACTCCCGAAAAATGGAGTCACGGAGTAAATTTGGACTGTTGAAATGGAGGGACATGTGTCCACAGATCCATGGTCATCTGAGACTTCGGATATTCAGTGACTTAGAAATGCATGAGTTTACCCTGGAGGTTGGCAAGCCAGAGTAAATCCTGGTCATAGGTGCTAGGCACACATGGTGATAGATCCGGTGTGGTCTGGAGGGAAAATCGTGAGACACACTCACCGAACTCTTGAATGTCAAATTGTCGAAGTAACGTGGACCATCGATCCTCGGATCCTTCAGGATCCTTATGAACCATTGATCTAAGGGACCCACCTTTGACCACCCTAAGTAACCGGGAATGTGTCATGGATCGACCCGTGGCCCCTACTCATTCCCTGTCAAGCTTTGACCGTTGAACCAGGACCATCAGATGAGGGGGTACGTGGCAAGCGATCCTTAGTCTGGAGATTCTATACTTCGGAGGAAACTGGCCAATATTTTACAAAGTATGAACTCAACAAAGTCACAAGTGTCGAAGCGGATCTCGACTATTGGTCGAAAAAGACATGTGGCGCAAGATCCCATAGTCCGAAGACTTAGCTCTTCAAGGTATTTGTGTAGATAGGGTTTAGTAAGCTCTGAAGATAAATCTGTGAAGTAACGAGAGTAATATATATAAGGATCTACGTCGAATCCTACTCACCGTTAGATTGAAGGGATAGGAATTTATCGGTCTAAGATGACGTGGCTTGATGACATCATCCAAGGTGACATGGACCTGCATTATGTGTGCCACGTGTCACCCAGTTTTGGAGGATTCACATACCCATTGCACCTGTTATATTATGACACATGTCACCACCTATCGAGGACACATGTCACTCTTTGATGCTCACCGTGTGTCAAACTTGGGTTGTGCCTGCCTAGCATATGTGGCTGGTGATGTATTCGGGACCCCGGGGGTTTTGATAACTTCGGAGTTTGGAAGATTCAGGGTGAGGTACAACATAGGAAGGATCGATGTAAATCACTGATCTTCAAAGGGATAATTACACGTGGTGATATTTGGAAAAAGGTGTATCACACGTAAATCACCGAAGCCTCCCCCTCCTTAACCGTAGGATCTCAACAGAGAACGTAGACTATCGATCTCCTCCGTTGTTTGGTGATCGAAGAAATTTGACAACACCCTTAGAACTTTTGAAGACTTAAAATTTCCAAAGTTTCGAAACCTGTACTAACGTAGGCTTTTAACTCCTGTTTTTTAGCTCGAGGTCACAAGGAAGACCCCGCTAGCTGGTTCAAGTGCACAGTAAGAGATGTAAGTTTTTGGAAGTCCTTTTTTAGGGTTTTGGTTTAAGTAAGGGACTGAAAATGAACGAGGGAAAATGAAAATTCAATGCTCCACCCTTAGAAAGACTATTTAAGGGTTGGGTGTGTTAAAAATTGGTATCAGAGCATGGCAACAACACTTGGCCTTCTTGGGCTCATGCACAAGTCACATAGAAATATTATTAGAGAAATTATGGGATAATACCCTACCTTACCCCCTTCTACTATTTGATATATGTATTGGAAGTATCCATTGTAGGTGGCTAATGTTTCAAAATAAAGAACTGACTTCACCTTGCAGTGATATGTGTTGTTCATGAATTGGTAGATTAGTACCTAACATAAAAAAAATTATCTGCACTAAAGAAGTTAGTGAACAACATAAGAACTACAACGTAAGGGATGTTGCAAGATACCCAACCACCCAACAGGCCGTGAGATGCCACAGTGGAAACAACTTTCTGCTCTGATACCATTTTGTGACAGTTCCTAGCTTTAAACCAACAGGCCGGGCCATGCCATCGAATAACTTTGTAGAAATATTTACATATAATACTTAACATGAATAAATATACCTAAAAATTGATATTCATATATATTCCTATACATATCTATCTAATGTAATTTAAACAGTTATAGCATTCCTATACATATCTATCTAATGTTGTTTATGCAGAAACAACATTAAACATACATGCAATATATACAAACAATTCTAATAACATTATAACTTGATTCAAGATACACATTATACAGAGAACAAATATTTGGTACTTATCTTTTGATAGATGACTACCAACTGCGTGCAGACCTCCCACAAACCTCCCAGCCTTATACCATGCTGCTCATCATGCTCAGTAGTGGGTCACCCCTGAGCTGGGAATAAACTCCATCGGGTAAGGGATTCCTAGGCTTGGCAAGGACAACAAGAAATTTTCACAAATCAACATGAAGGATTTCCTCCCATGAACCACTTACACCCATAGCCCAAAAACCCTCATTCCCCACACACCTGTTCCACTCCAGGAGTGTACACCTTCACTATCACAAGTCCATTGACTGTCCACCTTCCTTCCAGGGCTTCAACAATAAGCTGGACCGGAAGTCTCAGAAACCTATAGTTTCTACGAGACTCCCTCTAGGAGAACTCACTTCCCCAACACACTCTCTCACCTAGAGAAATTTTATCACAGGCCGGACAACCTACCTCTTCTATTCAACTCCTAATTCCATCGGGTAACCTCTGCAACAAAATTGGGTAAGGTTCTCGTAATGAAAACAAGCCACACCAGTCCAAAGAAATGTAGGTAGCAACAACAAAGAATAAGGCACGATAAAGCTCATACACTACACAGTCATGTTGTGCTTCACAAGAAACGTGGTTAGCTTCATAACATGGGTGTGTGGGTTCGGAAGTGTAGAGATCGATGATGGAGGAAAAAATGGTTGGTTGTGCCAAGGATCTCCCTGTCACAATCCGTGCATTAGTGGGGGACTATGGCTTACTTCCATAGTAGTGGCCATTGCAAGGATCATGAGAGTGGTGAGAATGGTGAGTGAGGAACCCCTAACGAGCTGAATTTCCCACCTAAAAATTACATGCACCTAGGATGACACATGTCTTCCTGAAGCTGCATGAGCTTCACTTAACACTCATCCCCTTTCCCTAGGAATTTAGGACAACATTCTTATGTCAAACCTTAGCTCTAGGGAATAATAATATAATATTACTCTTATAGAGGTAATCCCTCTAGCTTAGACCCTATTCTTATACACTTAGCCCCTTCCCTACCTAGTGGAGTTTAGTCCCCCATTACTCTTTCTTCATGGTTGGTATACACAGAACGTTGTAATTTTATTAATGATGTGAGTATTTACATGTACAAAATATGGCTCATTTTCCTTATCATCTGGGCTCTCTGGCCTAATAAACACATAAGTCTTCAAGTTTATAAACACTTGGCTCACCAGTCTATAAACATAATTACAATTCAATAGGGGCTCGACCTTGGGGTGTTACAATCCCCTCCCCTTATTTTTTCAATGTCCTTAGTGCAACTTATTTACACAACAACAACAAGATTTCCAAAATCTTCAAAATGATATGGGTACTCTGCCCGCATAGTATCTTCATGCTCCCATGTTGTGTCCTTAGGATCGTACCAGGTCCAAAGAACCTTTACAAGCTTTATGTCTCGATTCTAGAGTTGCTTGTTCTTCCAGTCCATTATGTGCACATGTTTCACTTGCAAAGCGCCTTCTTGCTCCACTTGAATCACATTTCAATCAATCAATTGATTAGCATCAGGTATATACTTCTTGAGCAATGATACATGAAATACATTATGAATAGTCATGGATGTAGGAAATGAAAGCATATAAGCTACTGGTCTGATCCTTTCTAGAATTTAAAATGATCCATAATATCTGGCTACCAACATGGAACAACTTCCCAGCTTCAGGGAACTTCTGTAGGCTTTCACCTTCAAGAAAACATGATCATCCACTTTAAACTCTCTGTGGGTTCTGCCTTTTCCTGCATAGATTTTCTGCTTGTATTGGGTGGCCTTCAAATTCAACTTTATCTTTAACAATTTCTCTTCCATTTCCCTTAGCAACTCTGGCCCAACCACTACCCTATCAGTTAGGTTGTCCCAACTTACTATAGTGTTTCACTTTCTTCCATAAAGTGCTTCAAATGGGCTCATCTGTAGTGGTGCTTGATACCCATTGTTGTAGGCAAATTCTACCAAGTGTAGATAATGTTCCCATTTAGTTGGTTTGTTCATCACATACATTCTTAAAATATCTTCTATCATTTGATTAATTCTTTATGTTTGTCCATCAGACTCAGGATGATAAGTTGTGATGAAGTTCAAGTTCATTCCAAACCCCTTGACTAATCCTCTCCAAACATTTGAGGTAAACTTTGAGTCTATGTCAGACACAATTGTCTTGAGAATGCCATGCAAGCATGCTACTTACGTCATATAAATATCAACAACTTCAGTTTCCTTGTGAGTAGTCTTCAATGGAATAAAATGGGCAACCTTCATGAGCTTATATACCACCACCATGATGGAATCATGTTGTTTGTTTGTTCTCGGTAATCCTATGATGAAATCCATTTTCACCACTTCCCACTTCCACTCAAGTAAGCTTAATGGTTGTAACAACCCAACTGGGTGTCTATGCTCAGCTTTTACCCTTTGACACTCCATACATCAGGCAATGTACTCTACAATTTCTTGCTTCATACCTGGCCAATAGTAATGTCTCTTGACTGCTGAAACTATTTTTTGATATCCTAGGTGTCCTGCATAAGGTACATTATGCATCTCTTTTAAAATCACACTCCTCAATTCTGGATAATTGGGTACATAAACTATCTTTCTGTACAAGATAATTCCATCAATTCCCAATTCATAATCTTCATATTTCTGCTACATTTTACCTTGCTGCAATTTAGTTACTAATTCCATGTATTACAAATAAACTTTTGTAGCCTCATAAATTATTCTTTTAAGATCCGTCTGATACATGCTAATGGTTGTAGCATGTAGTTCACACACTCTCCTACTAACTGCATTAACCAATTTCTTCTCCTTTCCTTTGATGTGCTTGATATCAAAGTCATACTCATAGAGGAATTCCAACCATCTACTCTGCCTAGCATTCAAAGTAGGATGATTAAACAAATACTTTAGACCATTATGGTTTTTCCTTAGTTCAAAACTCTTTCCCATGAGGTAGTGTCTCCACTTCTTCAGAGCATGCACTATGGATGCCAACTCCAAATCATGAGTGACATAGAGCCTTTCATGTTATTTCAATTTTCTTGACTCGAAATGTAGTGTCACTTTTCACTACCGAGGCTTTCAAACCTCTCTCTAACCAATCTGTACATGGACTCTTACATAAAACATACATAATTGTATAATCACATGCGTAACAGCAAAGAGATACATTTTAATTCTCAGAATAAACATATAGTTACTGTTATAATTAGGAAATCCATATCTTTCAACAACAATTCATTTACACAGCGGAAAACATGATAACAGATCTAGTACAATCATGATAAAATGTGGTAAAAATATAATTAAACACTTATCTTATGAAAGTGGAGAAATCCACCAACCAAATGCAGGCCTTCCACGAACCTCCCAGCCATAGACCGCACT
>JASDQU010682066.1:881-12453 GCA_032191745.1 Picea mariana
TATAGGTCTATTAAAACCGAATTGACGACCTTCAATCCAACTCTTGGCTGACTGCTTAGGCGAGGACTGATAAGATAGGGAGGAGAGCAAAGTAAAAAGCACAAACTCATCACAAAATCAATAAAACCATAGGGCGGTCAAAACATTCAGTGATCAATTGCCAAGGGAATCAAGTCATGTAGCGAGCTTAAGGGTAAGGAAATTTAAGTTCTCTATTAAACTGCTAAGTTCAACACCTTCTTTACATAGTTAAAAATACAAAAATGAAGGCGTAAGGCTTATAATGATCTACCATGCAGAATACAAGCAAGTGTATCATATTCCAAGTCACTCGCTTCGAGTCGTTGTCCTGCGCGCTCCATGCAACTCCTGCTTGTTGATCGATGAGACTTCACCAGTACCTCCCAACCAATGCTAGGGGTACTCTTCTTCCCCCATAGACCTTGAGTTGCAAAGGGGCCACGCACACTAAACCATAGAACAACTACCTCCCAGCTCGCCTCACAAGGTCGAGCTACCACTCCTCACCGAGCTGGATAACCCAACTCCCACAAGCTAAGTCAGTCAAGTCTAAAATTCTACAGCGTAATCTTACGCATCCCAGGAAAGATCCATCATCCTCCTCCTCCCTCATCTATATAGATTTTTTAAGTCATTTACTTTCCCAAATTCTCGTTTAATTTATTGTTCAATAATTTAATTCATAAAATCCCTCCCCATACATGTGTCACCCATTCCCTTCATGGCACCATAAATTAATTTCATTAATTAATTAATTACTCCTATTTCCCTCACCCACCTAAAATCATTCCTAGAATCCCTCCTAGGTGTCCCCATATTTCCTTACACATTTTAATGATGTACCCCCTTACTAATTTACTAGTTGAGTTCGATTTAGAAAGTTCTTAAATGCAAGATACCTTACTAAGTTAGTCATTATGGTTTTTCCTTATGTTTCACCTTTCTCTTTATGTTTCCTCATTTTTCCTTAGTTTCCTAATTCTTTTAAATTTCCCTCTTTCCCTTTTCATTTAAAACTCAAAATGGCAAGTGTAGAAAATTACCCYTTTMCCCTTTTTCTTTTTAATTAATAMATTTTTAAYTARCATATGTAACAAAACAATTATTTCCCCTTTTTCCCCCTTTTCAAATTTTATCCCCCAAARKATTTTTATAAATTAATTGAATTGCTTACCCCCTTCTCGTCACATGATTAATGATTATTATTATTATTATTTATTTATTTTTATTTWTATTTTTATATAAATATATATATTTTTTTATCACAAGTATCACTTGGACCTAGATTTTATTTTCCTAGGCTGAACGACATTTTATTAGGGAAATTGTAATAAATCTTTCTTATCACATTATTCATTCGAAGGCCATCTAGGTTTATTCACTTATTAGTTAACAACATGACGTGCCATTCAGGACGCACTAGGTGGTCCAAGGGTACCACTCGTCTCATTTTGTTTCCCTTGTGTGACGTGCCCTTTAGGATGCACTACATGCTCCAAGGGTGCAAATCACCTCTTTTTGTTTTTCTTGTGCAACGTGCCCTTCAGGACACACTCTATGCTCCAAGGGTGCTACTCTCCTCTTGTCTGACTTGGTAGACATCAGAAACCCCTAAAGTCAATACTCCGTCAGGTGATCTTGTGGGAAACTAAGGGCCTCTAAAGATTAAGACCCCTGCCTTATTGCGCGCCCCTTAGAATCATCGTGACCGACTGTCGCAGTCGACCCTCACAACATCGTGGGTCTTCTCAAACTATGTAATTGTTAATCTACAGTTCAAGCCATGGCGAGAGTTCTAGTACGCTGTGGCAGGGCTGTTGTTCACACCTCTCACTCAACGTCTCTGGTTATCGTGCGTGACCCCACTACTCCACATGTGAGTCTAGTCGGCAAGTTATCGTCACCCTGCATCATGAATGAATCGTGTCAAAATAAAATCCATAATCATAACGTCTAATCAGATGCACATAGGTCATATATACAGCAATCAAACCCCAATTTTCCACTCCCTGACTCGGTTCGGAGTCCAAGGATTTTCATCGATGCCTCTACACCCTCGAGATCCAAAATCCTTCACACTTAGGAAAACCGAGTCAATAGCTCCTGTCTATGTCAATACGGAAAAATAACATGTCATCAATCCATAACGCCTCATAATCATAATCAAATGCCCAATAGTATAATAATCTAGATCACTTGCAAGCAAGTGTCCTCAAAAAATAAGTTTGCTCAGTGCGCGGAAGAGCAGGATGTTACACAAAATCAAACGGAAAAAGTTACCGAAAAACAACCAAAAGGTAGAACGTTTAGACTATTTCCATTTCAAATAAGAATATCGACATCTTGATGTGACCATGCATATGACATGGGGCGGCGAATAATGTGAGTAGGGCGGTACAAAGGAGCTCTATGTGACATGTTGTCATTATTCTACATCATTTGCAAATAATGAACCTATTGGTGTGTAAAATGTATGGAGCATAAGAATTTGTGCAATTATAAAGGTAGGTGTGTAAAATGTACGGAGCACAAAAAGAATTCATACAGCTAGTAGGTTGAATTACAATAACATCTAAACACCTTAAACAGTGTCATGATCTGCGTTTAACACAAACTTATTGATTATTAAAAGATCTATCCTTAAATTTGAGAGTTCAAAATGCTTTTCTTTAAGATCTAATTATTAAAAGACCTGTCATTAAATTTGAGAGTTAAAAATTCTTTTTTTTAAGATCCGAGAATGACTTAGCACTCCTTACATTCATTGCTCTACTTTTAGATCTAATTATTAAAAGACATGTCATTAAATTTGAGAGAAAAATTCTTTTTTTTAAGATCCAAGAATGACTTAGCACTCGTTACATTGATTTCTCTACCAAAAATTATTGTTTTGTTTATAAGTGCTTTGTACTTCTCCACATCGAAATTATTTTGCTCTTATTAATATTAAGTATTTAAAGAATTCCTCATTTGTCTCATTTCTTTTACTTTTAATTAATCTATCTTTTTTTTTTCTCTATATATAGAGTTAATGTAGAATGATTTTACTTAAGATATATATTGAAATATTTTATGTAAGTTCCGCATATAAATATTTTTTTCTTATTAATATATTTTTTGAATATCAGATGTCAACTTTATATTGAACTAGGAATTACACATCTCTCTCATACTAGAATGTACAAAACTCCTTTCAATCCAATTAAATAAAAAATCTATCAATAAATTTGAAAATTCAAAATGTTTTGCTCTTAAAAAAACCAACAAATATTTTATTGAGACATGATTCCACCTAAAAACTTTTCTCCTCACCGTTACTAAATTATGGTAATTAATATAATAATATTTTAAAACTAAATCTATAAATACAATAAAATAAAAATTATGCTCCCCATTAATTATAACATTAAAGTAAAATCCATGAATAATAAAAAGTTTTTCCATGATTTTATAAAGAAAAATATTTTATATATTAGTTTAATGTTTCACTTAGAAATTATATTTAGAAATTAATTATATTTTGTATTTTATATTTAGAAATTAATTATATAATGTTAAATATTAAGGAAAAATTAAATTATTATTATTATTATTATAAATTAAAATTTATAAAAAAAATAGTGTATATAGTTTGAATGGGTTTAATGGTTAAGAACGTGTGTTTGGAACAGTGATCTTAAAAATAAATTATTATTATTATAAAAATAGTTAAAGCAATTCATAAAATTATTGATTCTTATTCATGTTTAATTTTTTTAAAAATTCTCAATAATGTTCAATAATTTTAGAAATTAAATTATATAATATTAAATATTAAGAAAGCTCAAATTATAATAGTGGACAAAAACCCTGCAGATCAACGTACTTCTCTCTACGCAATAAGGACTACCTCATTAATGTGAAGTACAGAAAATAGATGGGGTCCATGTGCAAACTCTCAAGTGTAGGTATTTATGATTGCTGTTTGAACTCGTTAACAGTAAATACTCACCGTGAAGTACATAAAATTGATGTGTTCGTTGTGCAAACTCTGAAGTTGTGGGTGTTTATTATTCCTGATTAAAGAGGTTAACAATGAATATTATTTACATAGTATGTAATGTATATTGAAGTGTTCAGTAGAGAAAAATAAATTTTAAATTCAATACCATATAAATTATTTTAATGTGAAAGTGTGTAGTTTATAAAAATTATAGTTTATTTTTTTATTATGATATTTTTAGTTTAATTTTTATTTATATATATAAATGTAAATTAAACAATAAAAAATAGACATTTCTTCTTGTACGAGTATAATTAATAAAAATTAACTATAGATTCACCATCGTATAAATGCTTTGCATATTGATGTTGAAGTGTATGGTTGATAAAAATAATTTTGGATTCAACACAGCACACCCCAGCAGCGTACAAACAGTTGAATACTCTGACTGTAAGTGGTGCTTGCTTGTTTCTCGCCCAAATCCAACCAAACAAAACGTAGTGTCTTTAAATGAAAGGTGAATTTAGTTCTTCATACTGTCATCCGTCAGTATATGCTCGTTGCCCATTAAATTCACAAGATACGGCGTTTTGATACGGCGTTTTTCTAATGACGTTTCAATGTTTCACATAAAATTATTGGTTAGTAAAACTTATTATAATTCAGAATGTCAAACTAGCAGTGAAGATAGTTATTATTGGCTGTTATCAGCGAATGCAGGTTGATTCATCACTAGTATTTAAGGAAAACAAAGCTATCTCAAATAATCTGTTGGTGGTTTGTAAGGCCGCAGGCCTTTACTCCTATCAGATGATCTTAGGTCATTAACCTGTTTTCTTAAATCTGAAAAAAATGAACTCTTAACCAAGCATAAGTAGTTTTAGACTCCAATAAAATCTAATCAACCTTATCACAAAACTTCTAAAATTTAATAAATAATAAATATTTAAAAGTTTCAAGGTTTAAAAATAATTTTACTCCTACCAGGTTTGGAATTTCCCTTTCAGATTATTCATCAATTTATGACGATTAAACATTTAGAATTTTTATGGTTTAACTTTTATTTGCACTTTCATTTTATTTGACATTTTTATTAATTATTTTTTATATTTTCATTAATTATGAATTATTTATGACGATTAAATTTTTAAAAATTTTATGGTTAAACTTTTATTTACACTTTCATTTTAATAAGACATTTTTATGAATTATTTTTGACATTTTTATTAATTATGAATTATTAGACTTTATCAGTGAAATAGTTGAATGGAGAGAGATTCTTTGTCCCACAAATAATAAAGATATCTCATACACCAATTTGATGTGCTGACTTGATAATAACCTTAAAAATAAATAATTATATTATTATTATTATTTATGAATGAAGAAAACGTTTTTAACTAAAACCTACCAAGTTAGCTAATAACTTAAAACTGTAAATATTCAAAGTTCATTAATTCCACTGAAAGGAGTACGTCTTCACTAAAAAAAAATTAGCGAGTAAAAATTTTTGGCGACATTAGCGGTTAGTACATTTAAAACTGCAAACGTTCAAAGATCATTAATCATATCCAATTCAAAGATCAGAAGTAGAAATTTTCAGGGAATCCTTTCTTCCATGGTTAATACATTTAACCTCAATTTTTGGTTACTCCTCTGTTTTATCGTTAATACATTTTAACCTTCTCCGCATGTATATAAACTATTTTCTTTAATCTAAAAAATCATAATGGCTACATCTATAAACAAAAATTAAAATATATTTTTAAAATATAGAAGGAAATCGAAGACATAGACATATTTCTGGTTCAGGGAAACATTACTCAACCTTTGCAATTTTTTTTTTCTTCATTTTGTCATAATATTTGGATATAAATCGAAAGATGAGAAAATTAAAAAACTAAATATCTTATTCTAGGATTACATGCTTTCATTTTTTGTTTTATATATATATATATATATATATATATATATATATATTACAAATTAACAAACTTAAAATTATTGTTTATGTTTTTGATGATGATAAAGAACATCTATTGAAAAAGAAGTGGTCTATTAGATCTTAAGTAGGTAAGGGATTATTTACACTTCTTTAGAATTTTGTTTATGTGCTCTAAAAATATTAACAGAAGTTTTCCAAGATCTCCATAATTTTGTTGAGTTAAAATGTTAGGAATGTTTGTAGTGTGACAAATATTTTGAAATTGAAATCTAATTCGGGTAAAGGCTGGAAAATCTAAGAGAAAGTGTGTTTCATCTTGGAATCTCTTTCACTATAGAGCTCATGAGAATTTGTTCTTGTTTTTGCAATGTTTTTTTTTTATCTTTACACTCCAAAACAGATCTTCTAGATTAGAGTTGACTACCTCCTTATAATATCTTAATTTTATTTATTTTTCTAATTCTTTATCACACCACATTTTCTCTTTAAACTTTGATTTAATAATATTTTTAATAGTATCCTTATTCTACAAAATGCAAAATGAGCTCTTTAGTTATTCCCAAATGGCTTAGCCAATACTAGGCATGTTGTGCCATCCTCGCTTGAGTCAAAGGTGGATTTGGCTAGAGTTTGAAGCAATTTGAAGAAGCCTCTTGTCTTCCATGTTTAACTTGTTCTTATACAATAGGTATCTAGTCAGAGTTGTGTTCTCAATGGGGGAAAGTCTTGCCTCTAAGAGGAGGATAAGATGGGGCATATTTCCTTTACTTTTGAGATTATGGGTTATAAAATTAGATTGGAATCACTCTATATTTATGCATGACTCTCTAGGTATATTACATCCCCAAACTTCGTATTCATATAGAGTAACATGAGTAACAACAGTTTCAAAGAGGAGTTTTTTATTTTCCCATATCTAAAGATCGACATATTTACAATTATTTTCAAGACGATAATAAGCTTTCTACCCTCCATTTATTTTTTTCTCAATGCTATGAGTCAAGTTGATCTTGTGGTGAATATCGATTCCAAAAGATTTGTATGAAGTCACTTCGTCCAAGTTGTTGTTGTCGTATATAAAAGTATCATATGCGATATTATTGGATTTAATGATCACAAATTTTGTTTTGTGAGTATTAATAGTCATACCCATATTGAAGAAAAAATCCTTGAGGATTCTTAGTTATTTTCCAAGATCGTGGAGACGCCTCACCATAAGAACGATATCATCAGCATAAAGAAGAATATTCATGACTGTACTAGTGAGGGTTGGGCCGACACAACCTACTTCTTCCAAACAATCTTCTAACTTGTCAATGCATATGCCAAAAAGGGTAGGGGACAAGGGACAGCCTTGCTTGAATCCAATATTGTAGTTAATTTCTTTCGACTAGTCCTGAGTGTTATTAAAATTGACAATAACATTCTCATACAACCTTATTGTAGGAGTTCTCAACTTGAAAGGCACTTTTATCTCTTCCAACCTATCCCAAAGGTTTTTTTTGGGTACTGTGTCAAAAGATTTTATAAACTCAACCAAAAAAAATATATTTGTTTTAGTATTGAGGAAATCCTCTTTAATGATCCTAAGGGTCACAATATGGTCCATAGTTAAATGATATCACCTAATTCCAGTCTCGCCTTTAGCTGTCTTACTGTGACTTTCTAGCCATATGCTAATATTCTTTTCCAAAATAATTATGTATAGCTTGGATGAAATTGAGTTAATATCATAATGGTCCTACAATTAGAGGCAATGTGTGACATCCTCAAATATTAAAACAATTTATTTTAAATGTTATTGTTTTAAAAATAAATTTCCATTTATGGAAATTCAGATTTGAAATTGTGAAGGCATGTAATTATTATTTTTGTGATTGTTGGGGAAGAGTTTGACTTGTCAACTGTCCTCTTCTGATGAACACATGTATGAGACAATTTATTTAATAAATTAAATGTTGGAAAACAAGTGGAACAACTAGGTTAAAAGTAGTTGACTAAGACTTCATGAGTGGGGAACATGTTTGAGTTAACTCAAAAATGATTTTTGCAAGTATCAAAAGTTGAGTTTTGTCACTGGAAGCCCCTAAAAATCATGGATTTGTAAAGATGTGAATTTTTTAAGGAGGAAAATGGATGGAAAAATACTAGGAAATGGAAAATGAAATATATACAACATATGTGTGAAGCAAGACATTGCTTAGTATGTTAGGATATTTAGACACCTAGGAGTTAGTTAAGATCTACTTGGTCTAATGTGTCATTAGGTAAAAGTGTGCTTTTTAGTGTGTTTCTTTAGTATGCATTAGTATGCATTTGTAGTTAGGAAACACAATGATCATGATATGTTCCCAACATAGAGTGATCTGACGGTTCATATTCTCCTCAATCTTAACAACCATTGATCGGTGGCTTAACACCCGATTGGTCCATGA
Organism: Picea mariana; assembly: GCA_032191745.1. NCBI lineage: Eukaryota > Viridiplantae > Streptophyta > Pinopsida > Pinales > Pinaceae > Picea > Picea mariana. The sequence goes on from JASDQU010682066.1 coordinate 9,265, forward strand.
TCTCTATTTAAAGAGAATGGAGGGTCACTTGCCAATGAGCGATTGTGTGAAAATCACTTGTAAAATCTCTCTGTAATATTTTTCTTTAACATTAATAAATTTCTCCAAGTGGTTGCGTTGGATGGGGCTATGAATGTTTCCCCGTAGGGGTTTTACCACGTCGAAAAATTGGTGTGTTGATATTTGATCTGGTTGTCTGAGAGGTTATTGAAGGTGTTCTTCCTCTATTGGAAAACTTGTGTTTTCGAACATGGTATCAGATCCTACTTGAAGACAGGCTTCTGTTGTAGATCGAGATCATGAAGCTCAGTTTCCTCATCTCCGTTTTCTATCATTTTTGTACATTTTTTGGGTGAGAGGACTATTCCATTGTGTCTGGAGCACTCCCAAGATACAACCATTTCAGTCAAATCCGGAGGTATAAAACCTGAACACACATTTTTTAAATTTTTGCAGTGTACTATTTTTTGTTTTATTTTGGTTTTGTATTATTCGTTTCTAGTTTGATACTTTTTTAGATCTATGTATCCTCTTTTCCTTGCGCCCTATGCAATCTCGGAAAATCAGAAACATATAGGAAAAGGTGCACCTTCTGAGTAAGCTAACCGAGATCTAACCCTTGTTGTCATTGAGAACCGAAATTTCATTCTTATGTGAAAATAGTTTTTCTTTTAGCATGCTCTCCAAGGCCATCTTCCACAACAAAAAAAACAGCAACAAAAACACCTCCAATCCTCTTGCTAAACAATACAACATGTTTTGCTAGCCCATTTGGTTAAAAGTTGCCTTATTAAGTAAGAGGTCTTGAGTTCAAGTCTCTTTTTTTGTTCCTTTTTTTGAAAAAGTTCATGCTCCATTATAAAATGTATTTCACTTCAAGTATAAAAGTGAATCACTATAAGTAGCTTTAATACTTTATTTTAGAGTTATTTATTTTGCATGTGGTTTTTCTTTTATAAAGCAACTTCATTGTAAAAGTGATCCCCACTTTCTTTTATAGAAGTGGTTCACTTTATAAATCAACATAGATCACCACGTGGTCCTTTGGTTACCGTTTATGCATTGTTTTAAAAAGGGCATAACTTTCACATTCGAAGTCCATTTTTAGTGTCGTTTTTTCTTAAACCGCATAATTTTTTGAGGTATTTCCATCAAGATGATCAATTTCAGCTTTTAAATTCTTGTCATCTACATATTTAATATGGATTCTTCCAATAATATTTTGCTTACTAACACCAACTACTTCCAATGGAAATCTCATATGGAGGATTATTAAGAAGTAAAGACTTGTATCGGATTACCTTGAGAAATGAAAAATAACCCATTGATGATGATAAGAAAGTCAAATGGGATAATAGGAGTGATGAATCACATGGACTAATCAGAATGTCCATATCTGTTGATTTAAGGTTCCACCTTAAATGAATTGATGACCCGGATGAAGCTTGGGAAAATATTGAAACTATGTTTGGTAATATCAATATTATTCGAGCACAACAATTAGAAAATCAAGTATCGACTTTAAATACAAGTGATTTTTCTTTCATTGGAGGCTATCTATCTAAGTTTAAAACACTCAAAATTTTGTGTGAAGAATGTGAGATAAAGATGGAGGAAGAGTGTTGCATTTATCTTATTCTCTCTAAGCTAGGTAGTGCATATTTTGTGTTTGTATCTACCTTTTATGCCATGAGAGAGGCTCTAGGGATAGCTTATAAAAAAGCCACTCTTGAGCAAGGGATGAAAGCTATTTCTAATCTTAGCATTGAACAACAAGGGTGTGGCATAAGGATTATAAAACCTTTCGATAGTACGAGAGTTTGTGGATGTGTTCCCAGAAGATTTACTAGGATTTTCCCCCAAAAGAGAACTGGAGTTTACCATCGAATTAAAACCTGGAACTGAATCGATAGCAAGAACTCCTTATTGGAAGTTTACCCCTGAGTTATAGGAGTTGAAAATGAAACTGAAGGATTTGTTGGACCTAAGAATTATACGTCCAAGTTTGTCACCTTGGGGTGCGTCTCTTATTTTCATACGGAAGAAGGATGGGTCATGGAGACTTTGCATTGACTACCGTCAATTAAACAAGGAAACGATCAAGAACCATTATATGTTTCCAAGAATAGACAATTTGTTTGACCCAATGAAAGACGCGATAGTGTTTTTGAAAATCGACTTGAGATCAGGATATCACTAGTTACAGATCAAAGAGGAAGACATTCCTAAGACCGCATTCAAGATGAGGTTTTGGCATTATGATTTTACCGTTTTACCATTTGGACTAACAAACGCCCCATGGGTATTCATGATCTTCATGAATGGGGTGTTTCACAAATACTTAGACATTTTTTTTCAATTATTCGTTGACGACATATTGATATATTCTCTGACGATGGAAGAACATGATGAACATTTGCACTTGGTACTGCAGTGTTTATGCGAGAACAAATTATACGAGAAACTATCGAATTGCTATTTTTATCAATCAAGGATTCATTATTTAGGGCATGTTATCTCCAACGAAGGTATTGTTGTCAATCCAGTGAAGTTAGAGAATATTATGGAATGGCTTGCACTGACAAATGTACCATAAGTACGTAGTTTCATGGGTTTAGATGGATATTATCGACGATTCATTGAAGGTTTTTCGAAGATAGAAAACCCAATTACAGAATTGCAAAAGAAAAACAAGAAGTTTGTGTGGACAGAAAAATGTATGGAAGAATTTCAAAGGATCAAGGAGCTTTTGAAGACAACGTCGATAAAAAAAATCCCTGACATGGAAAAATACTTCTTGGTATGCACATATGCATCCAAGGAAGGCTTAGGTGGTGATCCAGGATCTTTTCATCAACTGACTTATAAAGAATTGCATTAAATGAGAATAAATTAAAATGCACCATTAAAGAAGGAAAAGCTCAATAATCGATCTGGATTTTATGAGCAGAACGAAATGACTATACTTTATTACCAGATGCTTAACACAGAATAACATAGATACAATAAAACTGGTTTTCTATTCAATAAGGAAATAAGCTGAAACTGTAAAATGCAGCGGAAAATAAGTTTGTTGGAATGGCGGTAGCTTATCTTTGAGAAGAGATGTGACGACTGCGCTCATTCGCAAGAAGATGATTATAATGAGGCCCTCAAGACCCTTTTACAATAAACAAGAGTTTCAAAAAC
>JASDQU010682066.1:50046-76590 GCA_032191745.1 Picea mariana
TTATAACAAGGAAAGGAAAGGAAAGGAAAGGGAAGGATAGACATAGTTCCCTAACAACTGAAGGAAAAGCATGGCATGGCATGGCATGGAAAGTGAAGGAAAGGAAATACAAAACATGGCATGGCATGGAATTGCATGGAAAGTGAAGGAAAGTCAAGGCACGCCATGTGATCTGAATCTCAGAGGCTGAGATCTGGATGGATTGAATGTCAAGTGAGGAGGATCTTAGACACAACAATCTTGCATGAAAATAAGCCTACAAAAAAACACGAAAAATGAAGTACTCAGGAGGTGAGGCTCAAAGAGGATCCTCATCTCTAAAACTAATTACTATTAAAGCACTCATAGCTAATTAATCTCACAATGAACAATAAAAATTATGGGAGAAGCCAAAATGAGTAACTTGATATTATGTGAAGGCTTGCTAGGCCTTTATATAGCATTACAAAATGGTCCATTGGACAAAGTAAAAAATAGCTCATTAAATGAGTCTTTATTATTATAATAGATCTAACTACCCAACTAACTAAGTAGTGGAAAATAAAACCCAATACAATAATGGAAAGAGCTCATTAAATGAGTCTATATTATTATAATAATAGATCTAACTACCCATCTAACTAAGTAGTGGAAAATAAAACCCAATACATTAATGGAGAGGTGGGACTCTTTTTGACCCATATGGGAAACCTGTTATCCCAATTAATTAATGAGGAGGTGGGTATCTCCTTGATCCACATGGGAAATCTATTAGCTTTATATCTTTATGACTTTTTCATACCATATACCTCCTAAAATTCAGATCATTCCTCCCCCCTTAGAAAATGATGGTCCCCCATCATTTCACCCATGCTACAAAGAGACCCATGACTACAATGTTCTAATTCCCAATGAAGGTGTTGGAACATATATAAGCCTAATCTTCAAGCTTTACTCTCTCAACTTCATCTTTCCCCAAAGTGTCAACTCAGAAATCAACTTTCGAACTCTAAATTAATCTTACTTCTTATCATTAATACACACATGATATCCACCATTGATGAAATTCCCCCGTTTGATCAAATAATCCCCTTTTCCCCAGAATTTTGGACCCGCCTGATCATTTAAGAGTCAAATCACTAAAAGTCACTTCGAAGCTTCACGCTTCAGGTGTTTCGACAGGTATTCATGGTTGAAGTCCCAAAACCCGAAAGTATACGTTATCACTTTTCTACAAACTTTTAAAGAACACAAGTCACAGTACACGTGTACCTTTTGAGTCTTCCTTGGGTTGACACGTGGCATCTATTTTCAACCTTTTCATCCAAAGATTTATACGATTCTAAGAAACATGTGGCACCCCCTGGTATTGACACGTCATCTAAAATTACATCATCTTTGACACGTCATTACGATTAATGGCCTTTTGGAAATATAATAAAGAGCTAACTTTTAAACCCATGAATCAACAAAATGCTGAAATATTAAATCTTAATTAGTTAAGTTAATCTTGGTTAAAAGATAGTTAACAACTTCGTAGTTCAGAGTTCAAACCTTTATCATCCATCACATATTGAAATCTCTAGAGTCCAAACTTTTGAACCACTTGAAACTTAAAAGGGGTTAATTAAAACTTAAAAATGATTATATGGTAATTAATCATTTCACAGTTTCAGGTTTCGGGGATTCTACATCAAGCTACTTCGAAAAATATGAAAGTCCGAATACCTAAAAGAACTTAAAATTAAACACAATTAATTGATGTTTTAAACGCGATTATCTCGTAACTAACCTTTTTTGAATATGCGATTCAGGAAATTTCAAACCTGTTTCATCCAAAATTCCCAACCGCGAACCGCCGATATTAATGACATTAATCACAATTCAACGGTAATGATTTTAACGTGGATTGCAGATCGCCAGCTAGATTTTCTCATTAAAGTAAATAAATTTATTGTCAGTGAAGGTATCTTCGAATCAATGCACCTAATGTGAATAAAATTGCTCGATTTTGAATTTCATTTTCATCTTACACAAGAATAGTAAGTTTTTTCCAACTAAGAAGTTCACGCATTCCCCTATAACTGGTAATCCTGTTTCGGTTTTATCGATATCATGGCACCACTAAAGATGGCTAAAGAATATGGTGAAGGTGCAAATCTGAATGCATACGTCCTGTCAGATACCTCACCGAGAGCGATAGACACTGTGAAAACTTGGACACAGGCGTTCGATATTCTAGAGCATGAGCTTATAAATTTCCCAGAGGATTCAGGCAACGAAGTGAGCGAAACTTATACAACTAAACTCAGGGATATAGCTCAGTCAGAGATACATAAGATAGTTGTGTAGCCGAGGCTCATGCCATATAACGACATGATAGGTTGGGACATGGAAAATGTCGATGTTCAGACTAGGAGCATTTACAACCCTCAAAAATTCACGGTTGGATCTTTTCGACCGGAACACATACAAATAATGTATAAACTATCCCCTGACTTTAAATATAATCACAATGTTGCGTTCCTTCTGGAGTTTGAATAACACGAATGTATACAATATTATAAAACTTATCCAGATATAATTAAGACCTGGTGGGGGCACCCAGATAAATTCACAGCCGAAACTCATGGAATGTATGCCACAATGTCATTAGACACCCATATGATTTATGTAGCTATGATGTTATGTAGGATTTTTGGGAAGAAAAGTCCCACCCATTTCCCAGTAGGATGGGTGCCAATTATGCACGAAGTGGCCAAGGGATACTCTTTCAACTGGGCCAATATGCTATCAGATAATCTGGCCAAGGAAATCACTGAATACTAGTTGGCTAAATCGAAGAGACATACTTCCCCTTTCTACATCTCCGCATATATCATGGACGCTATTTGCTTTATGAATCATTTTCCGATGATGAATTGGCACTGGACCCCGAAAAACGTTGAGCCTATACATTTCTATCACTCCAATATGTGGGAAGAAAAGGCCAGATATTTCTTCTATGAAATCTTGCATTATGTAGTAGTGCCCATTCATGTGGATTTATATGGTTACCCACCACCTTGGATTTCAGATAGAATCATGGGAAACCAGGGCAATATAGCAGACTGGTACATCGAAGAAAAATTTTCTTACATCAGGTTTTTCGGGTGCTCAGTCCCTCCCCATGCTCTCTTGAATTTTTTACCAGATCAGCTGGTATGCAAGAAGTGGCTTATCAGAATGTGATAAGGGGTATCAGCAAGGAATTGAAAGCGACCCAGAAAAAGGTATGGCCAACTTTCCCTCTTCAAGTTGGTATGTTTTCCTTGTTAGATTTCGGCCATTATAAAGTAGAGGCTATGACTCTAAAGGATGTCAAGTTAGTTGACATTGAGTTTAAAAGGCCCGATCCAGAAAATATCGTAGAAAATCACCTAGCTCAATATAACTTAAAGAGATATATGCATGAGAATTCCCCACAAGATGAAATATTCAGGGGAGCCAATTCATATGAGGAAGTATTGAACAGAGTCCAAATTCTGTCCCCAGACCAACATACCAGTTTCTTCAGTTTTCAAAAACACAGAAGAAACAAATTACCAAAGGTATTATAGGGAGAAACAACAACATCTTCGTCTACACAAGAAATTGTACCTCTGGGTTTTGAGACAGGGATCTCAGGAAAACAGGAAACAAAGGAAAACCGAAAGGACACTAAAGTTTTAACCAAGGAATTGGAAGCTTCAGAATAAACTCCACTAGGCCCTCAAGAAAAGGCTCAACTTGAAGCCCTTCTAAAGCAAGGACATGATACAACACCTTCTACAGTAGCCACCTTTGTGGCCAACATTGTTGAGCAAAAACTATCTAAGTAGATAAGTGCTCCTATCAGTTCATTGACACCGTTACAGTCTACTTTCATAAATCTGAGTTCCGAAATCATTTTTATAGATGATCTCACCCCAATTGTACCCAAAGAGATGCCCCTTCAGACTTCTTCTTCAACAAGAAAAGGAGGGCCATCGTTAGGCGAGAAACACATTAGAGGGAGGGAGTGATGATAAAAAGGCAAAGGATGATCTATGATAGGCAGAACCAGATCAACCTCCTTCAAATAAACAAATGGATAGTAAATCTCAGCTTACAGCTATAGGTAACATCCCAATGAATGAAGAGGATACAAGACAAGTTTCCTTATATAGAGAGAAAGCTATACACTTTCAAAGAAAAAGAAGCAACTGAGNNGCCTTCAAGGTTGGTGGTACAATTATTGAATAAATGCATCAAATGTGTTGAACATGAGAAAACAAGTACATCTGTAAACAAGTAAGGAAATGTGCGCACACTATTCATACATGTGAAGAAGCAGATACCAGTTGTATCCAAGATAAAGATGCAAGTGAGGAGAATAAATGCCCCTGCCAACATACGAAGATATAGAGGAGAACGCTAGTGGAACTCTTCAATTCTTATATTTTGTTGCCTTATTCAAAAATATTTGTTATTTTAGTTATAAGAAGTCCAACCGTTTTTGAGTTGAGACAGTTTGTATAAATAGATGGATTCAAGATCTATCAAGGGTTGCTTCTTGCTAATTGTAACAGAGAAAACTCATCTTTATTGAGTATTAATACAAGTGCAGACAGGGATTCCAAGTTTTGTTTAATATGGGTTGTGTACTTCTTCTTTTTTTCCATATCTCATGCATTTCTTTAAACATTTCCATGATAAATGTTTGATTTCAATTTAGTAAAACAACTATTCTAATCATATTGCATCAGTAATTTGTTAAGTAAGCAACTTTTCCTTTGTATTTACTGTGAGTAAATCAAGACCTGCAAGCTGTATGGATTATTGTATTTTATACTTTATTCAAGGTTACACTACCTATTTTTGTCTACTACAATAAGGTGAGATTCTTCATTAATTGATGCCTTGCTTTGTTTTACAGTTTTTTATTTTTCCCTCATACCATTCGATATTACAATCTTGACTCAGACACAAAATATGGCCTCTGTGCTACCACACAGTTAATTTCATTTAAGGATTTTTTCTCATACAACTAAGGTAGAAAAAGCACTTTTAAAACACACTCTCATAAACTTTCCTGATGCTGACATTATCCTTTGATTCTTAAGTTTAATCTCAGGACCAACATCTTTTTGGCACCGTTGTCGGGGACGAATAAAGGAAGCTATTTTTTCCCTGGGAAAATGACAAGGTAAGATTATCTCTTTGATAGTGAACAAAGATTGAATATTGAATTAAGGATATTTTTGTCTTTCAGTTGGCGACTCCACCATAGATAAACTGGCATTCGGTCGAAAGAATACTAGAAAGAACCTAGACGATAAGCATACTACTCCTATATTAGAACTCGAAAGGTTGTTGAAACCTAAGGGATACCTCAAGTCGACTTCCGCATTGACAGGTAAAATTTACCAACCCAAAGTTGCACAAGTCAATAATAAGATTCTGATTGAGGAATTAACCCCTGAAGACAATTATAAACAAACACCTCTACAGAGACATCAACCAGTAAAACTGTGGTTAGGATTGATCACCCAGAAGAAATTGTAGCCAAAGTAAAAAAAATGATTTACTCGACTAATATTCCTAAAGGTCCGAATGAAAGACCCCTCTCTATACCCGCTATTGTTGATATTCTTCCTACTTCATCCTTTCCTGAAGTCAAAGTTTCGCTTCTCCAAAACCTTTACGAACATATTTTATACCCTGATTCATCTCCTATCGGTTCACTGGTTTACACATCTTGTAAGTCTAAGGAGACTCCACGTTTCCCTTTTCCTCCTCATCTAGATTTTTCTTCTCCTAACGACATTTTTTTGGATTTCCCTTCGCCGCATCCTGAATAAGTTGAAAGGTCATCACTCGAAGTTTTAAAAAACCCTCTTTTTTCCCAAAGTCCATCCCTTACACCTTTAATGGCCGCTACTGGAGGAGGTGGTGTTGCAGGCAGAGGGGTGGGTGGACAAGGTCAAGTACAACCACCACCCCCTGGAATTTTTGCCAAGGTAGTAGCCATATATGCTCCCCTGGTTCTCCATATTGTCCTGCATGATTTGCCTGAGAATTATATGAAGAACTTATCAAAGTTTATGAGAGAAGGAGATTTAATCGCCACAGAGCACATAACCTTTTTCGATCAATTCAATGATATCATTGGCATTGAGCATGACTATGTCTACTCAAGTCTTTTAGTGCAAACATTTGAAGGACAAGTAAGGATTTGATTTTGAGGTCTCCCGATAGGATCTCTACAGTCATATGATGAACTAGAAAACACATTTTTAAGACAATGGGCAGAAAAGAAAGAACATATGTATTATTTAACTAAATTTGGGGCTCTAAGAAAAAATAATTCTAAGTTGGTTCTTGAATTTACTCATAGGTTCAACAAATTATACCACAAGATCCCCGCTGAAGTTAATCCCTCTCAACCTGCAGTGAAGGTAACCTTCGCAGGGGATTTCGACCCTGACTTTTCCCTACTCCTAAGAGAAAGAATATCTTCCACTTTGGTAGGAATGCAAGACGATTCCATAGAGAACAAGTCAAATATGATGACATCTAGTAAATTAAAAGCCAAGGTTGAGACATGAACCAAAGAACCTAAACATTTCAAAGAAAATACAAGACATTTCGGATCTGGGAAGTCCGCAGAAGAAAAATGGATGAGATGGCTAAGATAATCAAAGATTTGTTGAACCAAATCTCTAGAATGGAACTAGACCAAGCCAAGATTTATCCATTTGATAGAAAATATTTTAGGATAAATACCAATCCCCAGACACAACAAATACTAGTGAAAAACGAAGAGCAAAAAATCCCATCTCCTTTTAAAATAGAAAATTTTATGCAAAGGGATGATATGCAAAATTATGAGGAATTAGAAGAGGAGTTAAACAATCTCAGTGATGATGATATGGGGCCTCATTTAACTAGAAAATATTATGAAAGATCTCTAGATCTAGAACCCCTGTTCAATAATGAGGAAGGTAAAATAATCTGGGAAAGTCTACCTATCAAGGAATCACTAACTCCATAATGGTCGAGTCTCAACAAAAATACAATTTAAGGCCTAGAGAAACTAATACTACAAGTGTTCCACCAAAAAAGATTCTAACAAGAAATAAAGCGAGCGAGACAATTGTTACTAAACCACCAGTTGAAACACAAGCTGCCCAAACCAAAATAGTTGAGACAAAGTCAACACAAACCAAGAAAACAAAGAATAATGAAGCACGAGATACAACTAGGGAAAGCGAAAAAACAACTGGGAGTTTTAGTTTAGAAATTGAAATAAATAAAATTAAAATTCCATGCCCCTATTTGAGCTTGCCAAGAATCCAATTTATAAAAAACAGATTTCTAAAATGATAAATTTTTCTGATACCGAATGTTATGCAGACGTGATAAATATAGAAGATGAAAGACCTACAATTATTTTTGGTCTGCACATTGAAAATACTAAGGATTATGTTGCCCCGTTTTATATTACATTAACTGTGCATGACCACTTACTTCACAATTGCATGTTATATTATGGGGCCTCCCACAATTTAATTCCTAAGGTTATCATGGAAAAATTGGGCCTCGGAATCACTAGACCTTATAAGGACTTATACTCATTTGATTCAAGAAAGGTTAAGTGTCTCGGCATGATCAAGGATTTGGTGGTGAATCCTGCACATATTCCTGTAAAAAGTATCCTTATGGATGTAGTCATTTCTGACGTCCCCACTAAATATGGCATGCTTTTATCCAGGTCTTGGGGTGCAAAACTTGGAGGTTCACTTCACCTGGACATGACTTATGCTACAATCCCAATTTTTGGTGGACAATTTACTCAATTGTACAGAGAGACTAGACTGGCATACACTGTAAGTGACCCCCAAAACCCAAACAATTATCCATTTTATGTTGCCAATCAAGATCTAGGAAATTGTATTTTATCAATAAATGATGATTTTGAAGAATGTATAGAAGAAGAAAACAAAAAAATAGAAAAAACAAAGAAAAGTGTAAATAATAGAGGAGTATGGAAAATGTTTTTTGATGGTGCTTTGTCCTGCCAAGGGGCAGGGCCCAGAGTGTTGTTTTTTGCACCTGGAGATGAATATGTTATCCCCTTTTCATACAGATTACAATGGGAAATTGATTACACTAATAATTTATGTGAGAACGAAGCTTTGGTCTTAGGATTGGAGGCTGAACATCTAATAGTCTATGGTGATGCAAAGCTTATCGTGAAAAAAATAAATCAACAATCTCAAGATAAACATCTGAGGCTAAGGTCATACAAAAACTACACCTGGGATTTGATAGAGAATTTATTATCGTCATTTAATATTCACTACATTCCCAACATGGAAAATCAATAGGCGGACTCTTTATCCAAAGTGATGGTGACCACCCAGGCACCTACCTCAGCAGGTCCTGCGCTTGACCTCCTGGCCTTAAGGATCGTTCTAAATTACCCTCGAGCCGGAGTGGCTATTTTGATTCTCCCCTGGAATCCTTATTAAGATTTGACCCACAGATCTATCCTGCTCGTTACAACCCTTAGGCCTGAGCGCTTCTTCGTTCTCAATAGAAAATAACAATCGGGTTTCGAGGTTTTCCAATCCCCGATGTCACCAACACTTACTTTCTCGAATTCCCAATCTCCGATATCCCGATGCGCTTCCTTTTTGCTTCAGCCCCTCCTGGATACGCTCCTAGTCCACACGACCCTACCTTCTATGACCACAATCCTATCTCTTATCGGTATTCGGGGTTTCGAGTGTCAATATGTATTGGGCCTCTTGTCCACGGGATCCCCGATTTCCCAACTCTCGATTTCCCGACAATTGACTTTTCCTTTTGGGGAATTTCCCGAAGGCTTCGATCTCGGCCACGCGTCCTCAACGATGGACGGTCCTCACTTCTCCTCGCTATTTCGTGATTCGAAATTTCAAATTCTCTAGTTGCCTTGTCTTTAGGATTCGCGAAATGTCGAATCCCGACTTCCTTCGAATTTCTGACAGGCGTCCCCAGTGGATGGACGGTTCAGATTGACCCTCGAGTTTTCTCCAACTACAAAATCAAAAACACTTACCTATGTGAGTCCCGATGATCGAAATGCCGATGGGCTCCCGATCTCGTCCACGTGTCCCAACTAATGGATGGCTCCAATCATTTACGGGGTTTCCAACATGGATTTTCCCGATCTCTTGCTCACAGAACTCCCGATTTGCCGAATTCTGAAATTCTGATGGATTCCTCCCTTTTGGGACTTTTCCCGAGATCTTATATCTTCACCACGTGTCCCTTTAATATGGACAACTTAGATTGATTCCGGGACTTTCACTATGAAAATTATCGATCACTCATCCTCGTGATTCCCGATTTCACGAATGCCGAAATCCTGAGGACCATGCCTCTCGTCGAAACTTTCCTCCTCCCGTCCACGAAGCTTAACCTTCGTGCAACTCCCGGTCAATCCAATGGCTGACGGGTATCTATGTGCAGATCCGATGATCCACAATCTCCTGAGCTTGAAATCTGGATGCAACTGTAACCTTCTCACTTCTCTGGTAGATCTGACGGCTGGTGGGATTTCGCTAATCCTCCCCACAGATTCCTGATCGTCGATTTCTTCCCTTTGATGATTTCTATGAAGGAAAACCAAGAACTCCTCCCTAGACTTATCCGCTTGCACTACAAACTTCTAATGTCCCTAAATGTTTTCAAAGGCCTTATTCCTCCAGAGCTTCTCACAACTTCGAGCCTCAAAGAGGGTCCTTGCACGCACTCCTTGCGGCGACCTTCAGATACTTTCAAATATCTGAGAACCCTTCGACTCTGCGCATACCTGCAGCAGCAGTCTTTCGATATTTTGCTCAGGTTCGCAACCCTGAGACCTCACTCGGCCTGCGCACTCCTTGCACAGCTCCTGTACCCAAATGCACTTTGGGGAAATGAGAACAACCGCTACCTCTCTTGAGCTTTCAGAGACAACCCTCTGAACTCCTTGTCGATGCACTCCTTGCAGACAATTCAACTGCACCCCTTGCAGGAATCTTGCTCAGACAGAGAAACAATTGAAACTCACTCCTTCTTCCTTCCAGACTTCAAACTCAGACCATGAAATCACATACACAGCATATAAAAGAAAATGTATAACAGGAAGCAAACATTCATGAGCATATCATTCAACATCAATGCACAGGGAATAAAAACAAAACCATGAATTTGAATCAACCTCTTTCTATTGATCCAAATATCAGTACATGGGTGTTCTTACACAGCTCTCTGCTTCTCTTCTATGCTCCAATGCTTCTAACTATGTTACAATACACAATGAGGGTGTCTATATCCATTTTTCCTCCACTCCTTCTAAAACTGTCTAATCTAATATTCAATTCTACCTACTTACATAAATTCCTTCTACCTACTATGAACAAGACTGGATTGCTCAAGGTCCTATACAATGCATAAGTATGCCTCTCCTTAACTATCACAATTAAGGTTGGTGCATTATCTTCAAGACAATTTCAAAATTTGTGCTAGGCTTGTCCAACTATCCTTCACTTCCACGCTAGCTCGCTTGATGTGGGAGATGCTCCTACATCACAAAGAAACTATGACGTTTGTTCCTCCCACTATCCTAAAACTGAAGTATCATATAGAAATGAGACATAGAACTTTGATCCCAAATAATGTGAAACACTGGAAAGTTTTTGAAGATGACAAGCAGATTAAAAAGTTCCTAGAAATGGTCGATGAGTTCTCTGAAACTCATATAGATCAAGAAAATTAGAACGATCCTATCTAGATCATGCAGGAAGGCGAAGACCCTAAAAAATTCCAGGATAAGATCGCAAATCACCAAATTCTTGTACTTAAAAACAATCAGATCCCCAGAGGTCTGATACCTTTAGAAAGATTGTTTGACAAAGATGATATACCCTTAAAATATACCTTACAACCTCAACCCGAAGAGGTTGAAGACTTCAATATAGGAACTAAATAGGATCCTAAGCTAATCAAGATATCTAAATACCTCCCATCCTAGGTGAAGAATAAATATGTTGAATTGCTTAAACGGTATACATATGTCTTTGGATGGTTCTATGATGATTTAAAAACTTACGATACCTCTGTAATCGAACATAAGATTCCTTTGAAGCATGGTATCAAACATTTTAGGAAAAAGATGAGACAAATAAACCTTATCCTTTTACTCATAATAGAAAGAAAGTTCAAGAAGCTTCTCGATGCAAAGATTATCGTTCCACTTCGGTATTTCGAATGGGTAGAAAATTTGGTACCTGTCAGGAAGAAAAGTGGATAAATAAGGCGTTGCATGGATTTCATGAATTTAAACCGGTCATCCCTGAAGGATAACTACCCACTGCCAAAAATGGATCACGTCCTGGAAAACGTATTTGGAGCTAACCGAATGTCAATGATTGATGGTTTCTCAGGTTACAACCAAATTGATGTCCATGAAGAGGATAAAGAAAAAACTATGTTCACTACATGGGGAACTTTCATGTATGATAAAATTTCGTTCGTTTTGATGAACACATGGGCCACTTTCCAACAAGGGATGGATATAACTTTCATCGATGAAACAGATAAATTTTTGGTTATTTACTTAGATGATCTAACAGTCTTCTCCAGCTCTGTTGTAGAACATCTGGTTCATCTCAAACAAACCTTCAAGAAATGAAAAAAAAATGGTTTGTCTCTTAACCCTAAGAAGTCTCATTTTTCTATGCAAGAAGGAAAGCTTCTGGGGCATATAGTTTTGAAAGACGGAATCAAGGTCAAACCCAAGCAAATCAATTATATTGACACAATAAACATTCCTAGAAATAAGAAAGAAATCCAGTCTTTTTTAAGAAAGATAATTTTTTTGAGAAGATTTATCCCTAACTTTGCTGAAATTGTCAAACTAATCACAGATATGTTAAAGAAAGACAGTGAAATGAAATGGAATATCGACACAAAAGCATCATTCGTGAGAGTTAAGAAAGATATAAGTGAAGCGAAGCTCCAGTGTTAGCTAGTATGGACTATACTAAAGAATTCTTGATCTTTTCTTTCACATCTAAACATAATATCGCAGCGATAATCCTCCAAAATAATGAAGAAGGTTTCGAGCAACCAATTTCCCTTTTTAGTAAAAGTCTCAGAGATGCCGAATTAAGATACGATATACTAAAAAAACAAGCCTACATGATGATGAAATCTCTCAAGGTTTTCATGAAATATGTATTGCATTCTAAAATAATTCCCTATGTACCAACAAGATTTGTCAAAGATGTTTTAGTACAACCAGACAATGATGGCAGGAGAGGTCAGTGGTTAGCCAAAATTTATGAATTCGATCTTGAAGTAAAACCGACCAAGCTAGTCAAAGGTCAGGGCCTAGAAAAATTGTTAGCAGAATCAAATTTCAGGGCACTCTGGATAAGCCACCTAGAATCATATGAATATATCCTAGACATAGAGGAACTTGATGAGAAAACCCCTACAATCCATATTGAAGATAAAGTTCCTTCCTCTGATTGGTATCGCGATATTGTTTCATACCTCCTCACCCTTCAGTGCGAGTGACATGAATCCATACAAAGTAAGAACGTTGAAGTTGCACACGGTTAAATATTGTATTATTGAAGGTCAATTGTACTGGAAAGATCCTTTAGGTTTTTTTCTACGTTGTTTAAAAGAATTGGAAACAAAGAATGTCATAAATGAATTTCACGAAGGAGTGTGTGGAGGACATCACACTTGAAGGGAAATAACCTATAAGATTCTAAGAGCCAGATATTATTGGCCAAAGTTATTTACTAATGTGAACACCAAGATTAGAGCCTGCAACCCTTGCCAATTGTTCTCAGGAAAACAAAAGCTCCCCGCACTACCATTAGTCCTAGTCAAAATTGAAGCTCCTTTCCAACAATGGGGCCTTGACTTCATCGGAGAAATCCACCCACAATCAAGCGCCCAACATAAATGGATTTTACATGCTATCAATTATTTCAAGAAATGGGCTGAAGCCATTCCAACTCGGAATGCCACAGATTCTATAGTTATAAAAATTTTAGAGGAGAACATCGTATCCATATTTGGTCTCCCTCGAAAAATAGTCATGGAAAACGCCCAATCTTTCAAATCTATGGCAATGGTAAATTTTTTTCAAAAATATAACATTGTGGTAGGACATTCTACAACTTATTATCCTCAGGGAAATGGGTTGTTCAAATCATCCAACAAGAGTTTGATGAATATAATCAAGAAAGTATTAATGAATAATAAGAAGGCTTGGCACATTCACCTAAAATACGACTTATGGGAAAACTGAATCGACACTAATAAATCAATAGGTATGTCCCCTTTCCAAATGGGTTATGGTAATGATGTCATCCTTTCTATAAATCTCACTCTTCCAGTAATGAAGTTGTGGCAAGATGCAAATGAAGAACCAAATGACGTAACGAGGAGGATAAACCAAATAATAGAAGTCTAGCAAAACAGGGTTGAAGTTGATGACAGACTTCAAAAATACCAAGACATTATGAAATCCATTTTCGATAAAAAAGAGAAAGACATGGAGTTTCTTCCTGGTGATCTAGTTTTAAAATGGGATGCCAGAAAAGAAGATGCAGAAAAACATGGCAAGTTTGATCATCTCTGGTTCAAACCATTCAAAATTGTATCTACAAAGGGAGTGAATTCATTCCTACTGGAAAATCTTGACGGGAAAATTTTGGATGCCCCTATCAATGGGCACTATCTAAAACATTTTATGCAATAATCATGTTTCACATCACCATTGTATATATCGGTTTTATTTCTTGTTTGAAATTTCAATTTTATTTTCTTTCATAGGATATCTAAATTTTACTTTTAAATAAACCAAGTTTTATTATATATCATAAGAAACAAAATATAAAATATGTGTACTGCATACAATTTCTATTTTGCAGAATTTTCTGAATTTTTATATTTATACTCTGCAGAATACTTATTATCAGATGAGAAATAAGGAGGTATCGGAATCCAATGCTTAGTTTTCAAAACATTTGTTTCTCTCAAAACAAGTGATGAGTTAATAATTGATTTGATTGAATATGTAAATGAGATCCGAGGTACAAATTTCCATACTTATTGTTCAAGCTAAAAGATATCTTATCAGAGATAAACTAGGTTCCACTCATGTGAATATAATCACCTAATCAAAGATCAGAAAAGGCATAAATCTGTAGATCTCCAGACCAAATGAAAACAAAACAAAAATGAAATAAAAAGAAATGAAAATAAGAATAAAAAAGGGATTAAAAAAGAGAAGCTTGCTAATCAAGAAGACAACTTATGTGGAAATGAGATCCTTTTGTGTCAAACCCTCTGACTCCTCACTTTGTTCCACTTTTTCCATCTTTGAGATCTTACCCTATTCTGATTTTTACTACCTAGCCTCAAATCTTTATAGAAAGAAAGAATTTTTCCTTGACTCAGAACGCTAAAAATCATATATTCAAAACAAGATTAGGCGAAAATATTTATGTTTCTCTGATTTTAATTGAAAGAAATTATGTCTAGGATAATCCTGATAACTTTAGCTTTTCTAACAGATTTAAATTGATTAGTTCGCTCAAGGAAAATCCCTGTAAAATAAAAATTCCCCCTAAGATCTTCCTTATAGGAAAATATGTATTGAAGATCGGGAAAGAATCAACTCAGAGTATAATAAAAAATTGTTGACAGACCTTCATTGTAAAATCTTAATTGGATATCATCCCTGTATGATACATACAATTGATTTCCCCCACCTCAAAATTATAAAAAATATAAGACAAATGGTGAAAGGAAATTCATAAAAAATGATTTCCCCCATCTAGTCCAAAACAAATGGTGAAAGGAAATTCATAAATTGATTGCCCCCATTTTGTCCAAAAGAGATGATGAAAGGAAATTCATGTAATGATTGCCCTCATCTCAATAAAATGCAAAATTACTAATTGAAATGGTGAAAGGAAATTCAATGGGAGATGTAAATAACTTCATCGAGGTACTGAACAAGCTTGCTGGCAGTGAAGCAATATATATGATATCTAAGGTTGCCATACATGTATAGACATACTCTAGTATATGGTTCTCTTTCTGGTAATATTTACATTCTAAACCGATAAGGGATTCCCTGAATAGATTGTTAAAATTGAACAAAGTCTGATAGTCCAGTTAAATTTGTTTTGATTATCTTAAAAAAATCCAAACTCAGTTTCAGGAAAAGGAAACTATTAATATCCTAACTTGAGATCAATAATTAATTGTGTTTTGAAGGTTTTTTGAGACACGACTGAAGTCCAATTTTTCTTTGTACGATTTTTTCCCCAAAGGTGTTTCCTAGAAATACCATGATGACTCCATTTACCCAATAAAGGCACTTGGTCTATTTTTCTTCCACACCTCGCAGGGAGACACGATCCCCAGATGGAGCCTATGTTGGAACATATATAAGCCTAAACTTCAAGCTTTACTCTCTCAACTTCATCTTTCCCCAAAGTGGCAACTCAGAAATCAACTTTCGAAGTCTAAATCAATCTTACTTTTGATCATTAAGACGTGCATGATATCCACCATTGATGAAATTCCCCCATTTGATCGAACGATCCCCTTTTCCTTAGAATTTTGGAGCCACCTGATCGTTTAAGAGTCAAATCACTAAAAGTTGCTTTGGAGCTTTGCGCTTCGGGTGCTTCGATAGGTCTTCATGGTTGAAGTCTCGAAACCTGAAAGTATATGTTATCACTTTTCCACAAACTTTTAAAGAACATGAGTCATAGTACACGTGTACCTTTTGAGTCTTCCCTGGGTTGACACGTGGCATATATTTCTAACCTTTTCATCTGAAGATTCATACAATTCTAAGCAACACATGGCACCCCATGGTCTTGACACATCATATAAAATGACATCATCTTTGACACATCATTACTACTAATGGCATTTTGGATATAATAAAGAGCTAACCTGTAAACCCACGAATCAACAAAATGCCGAAATATTAAATATTAATTAGTTAAGTTAATCTTGATTAAAATATAGTTAACAACTTTGCAGTTCGGAGTTCGGACCTTTTCCATCCATCACATCCTGAAATCTCTGGAGTCCGAACTTCCGAAACACTTGAAACTTAAAAGGTGTTAATTAAAACTTAAAAATGATTATCTGGTAATTAATCATTTTGAAATTTTGGGTTTTGGGGATTCTACATCAAGCTACTTCAAAAAATCTCAAAGTCTGAATACCCGAAATCACTTAAAATTAAACACGATTAATTGATGTTTTAAACGTGATTATCTTGTAATTAACCTTTCGTGAATACGCGATTCGGTAAATTTCAAACCTGTTTCATCCAAAATTCTTGACCGTGAACCGCCAATATTAATGGCATTAATAAAAAATCAACGGTAATGATTTTAATGTGGATTGTAGATCACTAGCTACATTTTATAATTAAGGTAAATAAATTTATCGTTAGTGAAGGTATCTTCGAATCAATGCACTCGATGTGAATAAAATTTCTCGATTTTGAATTTCATTTTCATCTTGCACAAGAATAGTAAGTTTTTTCCAACTGAGAAGTTCACGCATTCCCCTGTAACAGGTAATCCCGTTTCGGTTTTATCGATATCATGGCACCACGAAAGATGGCAAAAGTAGCTAGTGAAGGCACAAATCTGAATGCGAACGTCCTGTCAAATACCTCACCGAGAGCCATAGACACTGTGAAAAATTGGACACAGGTGTTCGATATTATAGAGCATGAGCTTATAAATTTCCTAGAGGATTCAAGCGACGAAGTGAGCGAAACTTATGCAAATAAACTCATGGATATAGCTCAGTCAGAGATACATAAAATAACTACACAACTGAGGCTCATGTCGTATAACAACATGATAGGCTAGGGCCTGGAAAATGTTGATGTTCAGACCAAGAGAATTTACAACTCTCAAAAGGTCGTGGTTGGATCTTTTCTACCGGAACACATACAAGTAATTTATAAACTATCCCCTGACTTTAGATATAATCACAATGTTGCATTCTTGTTGGAGTTTGAATAACATGAATGTATACAATATGATAAAACCTATCCAGATATAATTAATACCTAGTGGGGGCACCCAGAGAAATTCAGAGCCGACAATCATGGCATGTATGCCACAACGTCATTAGACACCCATATGATTTATGTAGCTATGATGTTATGTAGGATTTTTGGGAAGAAAAGTCCCACGAATTTCCCAGTAGAATGGGTGTGAATTATGCACAAAGTGGCCGAGAGCTACTCTTTCAACTGGGCCAAGATGTTATTAGATAATATGGCCAAGGAAATCACTGAATACCAGTTGGCTAAATCGAAGGGACAGTATTCCCCTTTCTACATGTCTTCATATATCATGGATGCTATTTTCTTTATGACTCATTTTTCGTTGATGAATTGGAGCTCTACCCCGAACAACGCTGAGCCTATACATTTCTATCACTCCAAGTTGTGGGAAGACAAGGCCATAGATTTCTTCTATGAAATTTTCCATTATGTAGTAGTACCCGTTCATGTGGCTTTATATGGTTTCCCACCACCTCAGATTTCAGATAGAATCATTGGAAACTTGGGAAAGATAGCAAACTAGTACATCAAAGAAAACTTTTCTTACATCGGGGTTTTTGAGTGCTCGGTCCCCCCCCATTCTCTCCCGAAGTTTTTACTAGATCAGTTGTTATGCTGAGAAGTGGTCTATCAGACCATGATAGGGAGTATCAGGAAGGAATTGAAAGCAACCCAGAAAAAGGCATGGCCAACTTTCCCTCTTCAAGTTGGTATGTTTTCCTTGTTAGATATCAAACATTCTAAAGTAGAGGTTGTGTCTCTAGAGGATGTGAAGTTATTTGACATTGAGTTTAAAAGGCACGATCCACAAAATATCGTAGAAAATCACCTAGATCAGTACAACTTAAAGATATATATGCATGAGAATTACCCACAAGATGAAATATTCAGGGGAGCCAAGTCATACGAGGAAGTATTGAACAACGTCCAAACTTTGTCCACAGACCAGCAGGCTAGTTTCTTCAATTTTCAAAAACACAGAAGAAACAACTTACCAAAGGTATTACAGGGAGAAACAACAACATCTTTGTCTACAAAGGAAATCATACCTCTAGGTTTTGAGACAGGGAGCTCAGGAAAATAGGAAACGAAGGAAAACCCAAAGGACATTGAATTTTTAACTGAGGAATTGGAAGCTTCAGAATCAACTCCACGAGGCCCTCAAGTAAAGTCTCATCTTGATTCCCTTCTGAAGCAAGGACAGGATACAACACCTTCTACACCAGCCACCTATGTGGCCAAAACTGCTGAGCAACAACTATCTAAGGAGATAGGTGATCCTATTAATTCATTGACACCATTACAGTATACTTTTGGAAATCTGAGTTTCGAAATCTGAGTTCAGCAAGAAAAGGAGGGCCATCGTTAAGCGAAAAACACATCAGAGGGAGGGAGTGATGGTAAAAAGGAAAAGGATGATCTATGATGGAAAAAACCGAGAAGATTCATAGTTTGCTAAGGAAGTGGTAGGCTCATTAGGTGCCTTTTCCACTGCCAACCAATGGTCTGTAGAGAATTTGGCCGAGAAACTAAAGAAGAGGGACATATTGGTAAGGCAATTGCAAGATCAGATAATGACTATGGAACAATATGTGAAAAATAATATGAATAAAGAGTTTGAATAGGTCAAAGCTTATGACAGAGATCAAATTCAACACCTGCAAGCTAACCTTGAAGAAATCCATCAAAATTCCTAGGCAAACATAGGCTTGATCATTTAGCAGGAAGAATTAATAAAACAGTTGCAAACCAGGTTAGACTTAACTGAGGGAACAACAGTGGATATATCAGCTTTTCGGTCTCAAGCACTGGAAGTAAATGAAAAGCTAGAAACAACACAGCAAGATCTCTTCGTGCAGGTCAATTCCATCCAGAAATACTACCAGGTAGTAGACCTCTCTCTCAAATATCTCTGTATTAAAGAAAGAGAAGCGTGTTCATCGCGAGATAAATTTCAAGAGGTCGTCTTATTAGTACCAAAGGAATATGTTCTAGATGTTCATCGCCTCTCCCTTTCGGAACAAATAAGAGGTGATATGGTTTTAAAGGCCTGGGAGACAAACTTAGCAGAAATCAAGAAACTCTCCAGAGATGTAATTGAAGATTGTTTAGAAACATTGACATAAATAGACAAAGGACTAATCAATTTTTAAGGAAGCGTTATCTCTGAATCTCTGGGTCAAATTGACATAGCTAGAAACCAGAATAATGCCAAAACAAGCAGAGAAGAAGCTCTGACGGCCATCCAGAACATGAACCAGATCAACCTCCTTCAAATAAACAAATGGATAGTAAATCCCAGCTTACAGCTATAGGTCACATTCCAAGGAATGAAGAGGATACAAGAATATTTTCCTCAGATAGAGAGAAATATATACACTTTCGAGGCAAAAGAAACAATTGAACCTTCAAGGTTGGTGGTGCAATTATTGAGTAAATGCATCAAATGTATTGAACATGAGAAAAAAAGTGTAACATCTGGAAACAAGTAAGGAAATGTGCGCACACTATTCCTACATGTGAAGAATCAGATGCCAGCGATATCAGGATAAATAATCAAGTGAGGAGAAGAAACGCTCCTACCAGCATACGAAGAGACAGAGGAGAATGCTAGTAGAACTCTTCAGTTCTTATATTTTGTTGCCTTATTCAAAAATATTTTCTATTTTAGTTATAATAAGTCCAATAGTTTTTGAGTTGAGATAGTTTGTATAAATAGATGGATTCAAGATCTATCAAGGGTTTCTTCTTGCCGATGGTAAAAGAGAAAACTCATCCTTATTGAGTATTAATACAAGTGCAGACATGGATTCCAAGTTTTGTTTAATCTGGGTTATGTACTTCTTATGTTTTTCCATATCTCATGCATTTCTTTAAACATTTCCTTGACAAATGTTTGATTTCAATTTATTACAACAACTACTCTAATCGCATTGCATCAGTAATTTGTTAAGTAAACAACTTTTCCTCTGTATTTACTATGAGTAAATCAAGACCTGCAAGTTGTATGGATTACTGTATTTTATACTTTATTCAAGGTTACACTATCAATTTTATTCTACTGCAATAAGGTGAGATTCTTCATTAATTGATGCCTTGCTTTGTTTTACAGTTTTTTATTTTTCCCTCATACCATTCGATATTACAATCTTGACTCCAACACAAAATAAGACCTTTTTGTTGCCACACTATTAATTTCATTTAATGATTTTTTCTCATACAACTAAGGTAGAAAAAGCACTTTTATAAAACACTCTCATAAACTTGCTTGATGCCTAACATTATCCTTTCAGCCTTAAGTTTAATCTCGGGACCAATAGAAGGAAAGGGTTTTTTTTGGTTGACCCATAACTGTTTACATTATTAAAATGGAAAAATCATGACCTTGGAGGCTTTGAATGTCCTTCTAAAAATTTATTCATAATTTCCGCTACAGGGGATGAAACCCAATTTCGTTGAAGACCCATTTTAGCTATTGAACATATATTTCCATCTGTATATGGAACTTATTCTGAGGTGGCCCATGGAGTGGGAAAAATATTGTTGAATTTCCAGTGATGCGCCACCGTCTTGGAAGAAAGACATGCATATCTTCAATCAGTGATAACTCTCAAACCAGGAAACGAAATGAAATTCCGTAAAATACCCATTTGATATGATGGAGATATGTTTCCATTGATATAAAATAAGTTCTCTAAGATGTCCTAAGGAGTGATAAAAACCAGACCGAATTTGAATGGCACACAACCAAACCGATTACAGACACGTGCTTCTTCAAAAAATGATATCTCATAAAACAGACAACAAAATGAAATTATCAAAATATCTACTTGATATATTGAAGATATATTTCCAAAAATATGTGGAAATACTTCTGTACTTTCTTGAGAAGGGAGAAAAAGACCGTTAAATATGGTGGTACGCCCGGTCTCCTTGGGTCAAATACATGCTGAGATTCAATTGATGATATCTCTCAAACCAGGAAGCCAAATTAGATTATGTGAAATACTATTTTGAGATATTGAAGAGATATTTCCAATGAGATATGGTAGAGCCTCTGAAATGTTGTGTAGAGGTTGCAAAACCTCTTTGAAGTTGGATGAGTGTAGAGGGACACAAAGGATGCCAAGGGTTTGTAGAGCAATATAGGATGTTGTAGAGGTTGTGGAACCTTTGTGGGCAACATGGACACCCTGCAAATTTGTTGAAAATGTTTCATACCAATGGATGTAGTGGATCCATGTATATATGTAGTGAATCCATGTATGGATGTAGTGAATCCATGTATGGTTCTCCTTGTAATGGTGAACTAATATCTGAGGGTAAAAAAATCCCTATAGTTCCCATGGACCAACTGTGATGCTTACAGTGTATGGCCTGGAAAATGGATTTCGATAGTACCAAAAGGAGGTTGGTGATTGCTGCAAATGTTTGAACCCGCAACATGCTTCCAACCCCTGCCCCAATGGAGAGTGTACCTGCTCTGATACCACTGATCTGGATCCAGATCTTGGGGACTGATATCTGGATGGCTTGAATGCTGAGAGAGGAGGAGATTAGACATGCCAACCTTGCATGAAAAGAAGCATGGAAAAAAAATGTAAATGAAGTACTCAGGAGGTGAGGCTCAAAGAGGAGCCTCACCTCTAAAACTATTTACTAGTAAATCACTTAGAGCTAATTAATCTCACAATGAACAATAGAAAATATGAGAGAAGCCAAAATGAGTAACTTGATATTATGAGAAGGCTTGCTAGAAATTTATATAACATTACAAAATGGTACATTGAACAAAGTAAAAAAGAGCTCCTTAAATGAGTCTCTATTATTATAATAGATCTAATTACCCAACTAACTGATTAGTGGAAAAAAAAACCAAAACAATATTGCAAAGAGCTCATTAAATGAGTCTTTATTATTATAATAATAGATCTAACTACTTAACTAACTTAGTGGAAAATAAAACCCAATATAATAATGGAAAGGCGCAACTCTCTTTGATCTATATGGGAAACCTGTTAGCCCAATTAATTAATCAAGATGTGGGTATCTCCTTGATCCACATGAGAAATATATTAGCTTTATAGCTTTATGACTTTTGCAGACCATATACCCCCTAAAATTTAGATCAACATGGCATGGCATGGCATGGCATAACATCGCAAGGAAAAGAAAGGCATGACATGGAATGGAAAGGCAAGGAATGGCATGGAAAGGAAAGGCAAGGAAAGGCATGGAAAGGCATGGCATGGAAAGGAAAGGCATGACATGGCATGGCATGGAAAGTGAAGGAAAGGCATGGCATGACATGGAAAGTGAAGGAAAGTTAAGGCATGGAATGCCAAGGCAAGGCATGACATGGAATGGCATGGCATGGCATGGAAAGTGAAGGCAAGGAAAGGTATGTCACAGCAAGGTAAGGCATGGCATGGCACGACATGCCATGGAAAGTCAAGTCAAGTCATGGAAAGAAATGGCATGGTATGACAAGGAAAGACATGGCATGACAAGTCAAGGCATGGCATGGCATTGAAAGGAAAGGTAAGTACATGCTAGGAAATCCTAGCAAGGAAAGGCAAGGGAAGGATTAACATAGTTCCCTGACAACAAAAAAAAACCTCAAAATGCAAGAATACCATAACAACCATAAAATGAAGCCAAATTTCAATCATTCGTAAATATGAAATATTTGTTCAGTTATTCCTTTTACATACCAATGGCCATTCAAGTAGACAATCAAGATCACTTATAATACTGATGGTCTCCATTAACTTCTCATGCTCAAAGTAATGCAAGAAGTATCTTACCTTTGATGAGTTCTTAGTTGGCATTGTTTGTAGTTGGAGGTTTGTACCAACAACCAAGTTTGTAAAGTGGTATACAACTTCACCTGGTCTAGAATATTGAAATACATAACCACCTTTCTTACGTTTTCTTCCATCCTATTTCATATATTCTCCTTTAATAACCATCGACCCAATCATAAATTCAATGCCTTCAGAGTTTGTTACTAATCACATGAGGGTCTGATTTCCCTCTAAGTAATGTGTTAATCAATAATTAGTGCCCCATTCATTACCTCTTGGAGGAACCATTGCATATATGTTCCTTGCAAAAAAAGGAGTGCCAACACAAGTCCACTAAATGAAAAAAGCATAAAACAATGATGCTAGTTATTCAAAATTTAATAGAAGGTTTCAATGAACCTGGTAGTACGAGATCTAAGACATGATAATAATCTGCATAAATATTTGATCGATCCTCCTCCAACTGGGATAATTCCATAGTTATACGTTGTTAAGCCCTAAATAATGGCTCATTACCCCTTAGTTGGGGCTTATTACATTAGTAATGTTATTTTATTTATTTCGGCTTTAGTCCATTAGTTGTAATTATACCTTCTAGTCTCCTATATATACCAAGGAGACATTTTCATTTTGAATCATCATGTAATTGTACATTTGTGTGGGCATAAGGAGGTTTCCCCCTCAAAAGGGATTATTATCTGAATTTCACTCTTTTTCAAGGCGTTGAGTACTTATTCTAAGGTTTTTATATTCTATATTGATAATTGGTTCTTAACGTATGGTATCAGGGCTCAAGGTCTTGGGGTTTCACTGCTACATCTGAGACACCTTGGAATTTTCTCTATAAATTTTTTTCTACAACGTTTCAGAAGGAACAACTTGGAGTAAATTTAGTAGACGGATCAAGGTACGTTGGGTTAAAATTTCATCTCCTAAGGCCTTATACTTTCGGAAATACAACCTGTGCAAGATAGGGTATCTGACTAGTCCTATTGACTAGTCTCAAGAAGGTGTTCCAGGTAAAACAATCATAACTTCTTCCTAGAGTATCCAAATTGAGTGAGTCTGGTTGCATTGGATAGTGGACAGTCTGTAGTATTTATGGTACGATTTTAGAATTTTATATCAATTATTTTGTGTGGGGCCCATTATACAAGTGAGATCTCCTAGAAAGGCCAAAAATCAACAAGTTGTGGGGAGGTTGCTGTAAATTCCACTTGGTAGATGCAATTTTGATCAGACCTGTGGCAATGCAGAGAATAAATATCATAGAACTACAAAAAATAAAGTTTCATACGAGCCGAAACTTTGGAGATAAAGCAGAAGAAAGATTGTCTAGCAGAACCACCTCAAAATCAAGGCTCAAAAGTGATACTTTTCCAACATGCCACCCAAAAAGGGAACTTCTACACCAAATAATCCTCCAGACAATCCTACATGGACTCTTGATGAAGGTGAAGAAATGTGTAGGGACATAAATGATTTACAAAAGAAGACAGTAACAAAAGCTGAACTACAAGAGATGATGGAGGGTTTAAAAGGGGATATCATGGAAGGATTGTAACATTTTCTAATAGAGAGGACACCTGAAAGTGAAAATGTATCCCATGAAAGTCATGATGAGGACACAAGGAAGATGAATCAAGAATGGAGAAACTCCAACTTTGGGTTGAAGACAAACCGTGTTCCTAAGATCGATGTGAGGAATTTTGATGGCAAGGACCCAATCACATGGATACTTTAGATGGAGCAATTCTTTGATCTACATAATGTGCCACATACACAAAAGGTACAAATTGCTTCTTTATATTTAGAACCCGATCAATTTGTATGGTATCAATGGACTTGTTCTCGCAAATCACTCGTCACTTGGACAATTTTCATGGAAGAAATGATAACACACTATGAGAATGCAAGGAGCAATACCTTCTTTATCCAATTGATAAATCTCAAGCAAAAGGGTTCAGTTACAAAGCACATTGAGAACTTCCAAAGATTGAATATAAAGGTAACAGATATTCCAGATGAGCACTTGATTGATGTATTCATAGGAACTTTAAAGGATAAAATTCAACATGACGTTCTCCTTTGGGAACCCAAATCATTAGAGAATGCATTTAGGGTGGCAAGAAATGTTGAAAGTAAAAATATGGCTATGGCTACTAGAAGGACCAATCCTAACAACTATAGAGATAATAATGCTCCTTCTTCTAAAACACATCAACAATTGGAGGAAAGAAAAGCAAAAGGTTTATGATTCAATTGTGAAAGCAAGTACAGTAAGGGACANTTATTCTACATAGATTGTGAAGAGGAAGAAGAACAAGAACAAGAACAAGAACCATCTCAAGATGAAAACGTAGAAGCAATTTCGTCTGAAGAGTTGAATCCCACGATATCGTGTAATGCATTGGCTGGAATTAGCACTCCTCAAACCCTCAAGATCAAAGGATATATTAAAAAGAAAAATGTAATAGTCCTAATTGATTCTGGTAGTACTCATAATTTCATTCACTATAAATTAGCCAAAGCTCTCAATTGCTTTGTATATCCAGCGCCAGAGTTTCAAGTAATGATTGCATATGGAGAAACTATCAATTGCTTAGGAAAATGCAATAAGATAAATCTTACTATGGGGGAATATGTAATGAATAGTCCAATGATTTCTATACCCATGGGTGGTTCTAATGTTGTACTAGGAATCCAATGACTGCAATCATTAGGAACAATGACTTTTAATTTTCAAGAAATTTTCATGAAATTTTCAATGGAAGGAAAATAAATTGAGTTAAGAGGTATCACAGGGAAACCCGGTAAGGTGATAATCTCTAATGGCATGAAAAAATTATTGAAAAAGGGGCATCAAGGTGTTATTGCACAACTATGCTCACTATATGTTCAAACATCTAAGCCATCTATTCCTCTATATCTCCAAGGGATCATTGATAAACATTCCAAAGTATTTGAAGATATTCCCAAAGGTCTTCCACCCACTCGAAATCATGATCATGATATTCACCTAATCTCTAGGAGTGTTCCTCCTAACACCAGGCCATACAGATACCCTTATGCCCAAAAGAGTGAAATTGAGCGCATGGTTGAAGAAATGTTAGAAGTTGGCATTATTAGACCTAGCCAAAGTTCTTACTCTGCACCGGTGGTAATGTTATTCAAGAAATATGGCTCATGGTGTATGTGTCTAGATTATAGAGAGATCAACAAGATCACTATTAAATATAAGTTTCCAATTCTCGTCATTGATGAATTGTTAGATGAACTACATGGAGCAATCTATTTCACAAAATTGGATCTCCGTTTAGGGTATCACCAGATTAGAATGAAGGAAGAAGATATCCCAAAAACAACATTTCAAACTCATGAAGGCCATTATGAATTTTTGTTCATGCCTTTTGGCCTTACAAATGCACCTTCCACGTTCCAAGGGTTGATGAATTCCATTTTCAAGCCCTTCCTTCCAAAATTTGTGTGAGTATTTTTTGATGATATACTAATCTATAGCAAGTCTTGGGAGGATCATGTGCTGTTGAAAAGTCAACAAGAAACATGTGTCTAATTTAGTTTTCC